>JAJMDO010000069.1:0-13070 GCA_030573635.1 Blastobotrys ciferrii | reverse complement strand
GCCTTCTGCCCGAATAGGATAACTAATCTCGAGGGTTGTGCAAAAGTGAGTCATCAGTACTATGGCTTTGTTCCATTATTATTTGGAGTTAATTTGGAGGTTTGCTATATTTTTTAAGCGACTTCAACATGTTCAGTTTCTTCCTTCTTAGACACTTCTCTGATGTGAGCCGCGACTGCTGCATCGTCACCGTCGAAGATTAGTGCAATTTCTTCGAGCGAGGGTCCCTTCGTTTCTGGGAAGGTGGAATAGCAAACAGCAATTTCAACCAGAATCCAACCAACGTAGACAAAGTAGTATTTCCAGTCTATTGCTTCTAGACCAACCGGATTAACATAGGTGTTTAGTGCAGTAGCTGCGCCTGAAACAAAATGGAAGAAGGCCAAACCCTTGGCTCTCGTGCCATAGGGCATGATTTCTGTCATGTAGATCATGATTGCCCCTACAAAACCCAAATTGTGGCAGAGATTGTATAGGTAAATGAATGCGACCGCCGACCAAGCCGCCGCAGAGCTGTCTGGATTCTCTGCAAAATACCCGGTTGTGGCAGTTAGGCAGCAGAAATCTACCCACATCAACACCAGAGAGATCAGAATCAACCGTCGACGACCATACTTCGCAGGTAGGAATGAGAATGCGACAGAACACATGAATGAAAACATGGAACTTGTAGCATTGATAACGGTTTGTTCCACCTGTGATGTCACACCGACATTGTTTAGCATGGTATGAAGATAATAGCTGATCAATCCGTTTCCAGACAATTGATAACATGCGCCACACCAAAACAAAATGAAGGTTCTCCATTGATTCCCCCGGCCCTTTAACATATCCAACCAGCTAGACTTCGATTGCTCTCTTTCCAGTGTCAAGGTGTCAAGGATTTCATCAAACTCCATCTTCACCACAGGATCGGAGTGATCTCCGTTTCCATGATATTTGATCAGCGTCTCCAACGCCTTGTCGGACTTGTCTCTAGAAATGAGCCACCTGGGGGATTCTGGTAGAAAATAAATACCAACTGTCTGTATAATTGAGGGGGCGATTTGCAATAATGATGGGAGTCTCCAGGCCCAATCGGAGTCAATGTGAAGTGAGCCAAATGTGGCCCAAGCACTGAAAATTGATCCAAATGAATAAGAGGTGTTACTGAGCGCAGTACACAAAGCACGGTGATGCGGATATGCCAACTCAGCGACCATAACTGGTCCAATACTGATCAGCGAATTCCCAAACCCAAGAATGAACCGGGCTACAATGTACAAGGCTCTTCCATTGGCAAATGCCTGCATCAGAGCACCAGCAATCGTCAATAGCGACCCCACTTGCAAACACCATTTTCGCCCAAACCGATCAGATATCCACGAGTAAAATGGTGTAGAAACCATTCCACCCACAAAGAACATGGCATTGATAAGACCGAGAATTGATCCCGTTGGATGATCAAAAAAGTCCTGCCAGTAGTCCAGCGACTGCAGGTTGTTCACTAAACTTCCATCATATCCTTGAACAAATTGTGATGACATCGGTACTATTAGAAAGAGGTTCAACTTCAATAAGCCAGGATCCTGCCACCACCGGCATTGCTTTACTTTGGGGAACACATGCTGATCCTGCTCATGAGCACCAGCTCCGCTGGCCTTCACCTTTTTGGGATCAAAAAAAGTCAACCGCATTTTGGCCTGTGGAGCTACTTCAGGAATCTATGATTTCTTTTATATTCCCAAATATCCTATTTTCCCGTATTCATGCAAGCGTCACTGACTATCAGTGTGGAGGTGTGGGGTAACCTCAGCAGTACATTTTATTTGGGGGCAAGCCCCCAAACCCCCTGGGTCCGCTTCGCGGAATTTGGGCCGTGGAATTACAGAACGCAGAATTACTCTCTTTATTCCTTTTTTTCTGGAAAATAAGAGGATTTTTCTCGTTGATGTTGGTTCATGAAATCAGTTCAGACCCCCGGCGTTCGGAGGTGGGACCGTCGCCGGTAGTTGCCGCCCTTTAGGTCGGCGCAAAAATATTCCGAGGTCTATCGCATTGATACTATTTAGTTGTTCCGGCAACGAGTGGAGATGACAAACGAAGCAAAATGCAATTGTTGGTTAAAGACCCTCAAGGGTGGAGAATAAACGGTAATTCATTCCAACAGGATGCCTTAGTCACCTTTGGAGACTACCAATTCCTTGGCGGGTACACCTCCGAGAGAAAGGTATTCTTAAGTAGACAAAGTTTACAAAAGGATCGTGGAGAATGGGAATTCATCACCTTTGAGGACTATGTTCAGACTCGTGATGACGGACATAATGTTGTTTGCCTGGGCGTTAGTGGTGATGGCATTATCCACATCATCTGGGACCTTCACAACGATGTTTTAAACTACAGGCATAGTAAAGTCGGAGTCGCTGATATGAAAGATTGGCACATTGACTCCTTTACGGAAATCTTTCATAATTTGTCAGACGAGCTCCGACTAGAAAAGGCCACGTATCCTCGATTTCTGAGGATTCCGGAGACAGGAGAATTGCTGTTGGAGCTACGTATCGGTAGGTCCGGTCTTGGTGATGACTATTTGTTCAAATATCTTCCAAGTTCAGCTCAATGGGTTCCTGTTGGGTCCAACGATGGCCTCTACCTGAAGGGTGTTGAAAACAACGCATACATTAATGGGATTGATTATGCCCAAGGGAAGCTGCACGTCAGCTGGACATATCGAGACTTTGTTGAAGACGGAGGGTTTTCTTCTGTATCCCAGCAAGCTGGGCCCAATGGTCCTGAAAACAATCATGACCTCTATTATGCGTATTCACCGGATCTTGGCTCAACCTGGTACAACACGTCTGGAAAACAACTCGAACTGCCCATTAGGCCATCTGATGAAATCAAGGTTTTTACCATCCCTCATAATTCTGGTATCATGAATCAGGAAGGCCAAACTGCTGACTCTCAGGGCAACTTCCATGTCCTTAACCGCGAGAACGGCTTTTACTATCATTATTGGCGCAATCAGAAAGGTGAATGGAGTCGTCGTCAGCTAAACTATGAGGCAGTGGTCTTTGGTGATCGAGGAGCTTTGATATCTGATCACCAGGCAAACCTTTACGCCTTGCTTCCAGGAAACAAAAATTCAACATTCACAATCTTAAAGGCAACTCCATCGAACGACTTCCTCGACTGGACCGTTTTCTATCAAGAGCCAGGCTACTTTGCCGAGCCCACCGTCGACAGGTATAGATCGGACCGTACCCTCAGTATTGTCCAAACACAGGCGGTGAATGAACAGGAAAGGTACTTCGGGGTCCTTGACCTTACACTATAAGCAGTAGACACTCGTCCTTTAAATCCAAAATTTTGTTACTTTAGTACGCTCAAAGAGTTTTTGGGGGCACGCCCCCAAACCCCTGTAGTTCCGCTTCGCGGAAGGGTTTGGTGGCGGAGTCTTCTGCGCAGCAGAACAACGCTTTTTTGCTTCTTTTTCTGGAAAAAGAAGAACCTACCACTGATAAATTAATCAAGTGAATGACTGAAGTAGCCGTTGCCTGCTTTTCGGGAAGAGAAGTATGAGTTCAATTTAATCGACTACGTTGGTGCATGTATGCAGGTAATGCGCGATTTAGCGCGCGTATTTCTAACGGTTCGCAGCATCACGTCTGTTTCAACTTTCAACCCCTTTAGAACCGAAGATTGAACAAACGGCTAGGGTACAGGAGTCGTGTATTAATAGATGTCTGCTGAACGGAAAGCAAAGTATGATGCGCAATCTGCGCAGGAGGTAAGTTGGTTGAGCATTGTTGGATTGACTGCTCAGGGACTAATTCTGAATACAGGTGAAAGAATGGATTGAGGAGGTGATTGGTGAAGAGATAGGGCCTGCTGGGGGCGATTTAATGGAGGCACTGAAGGATGGTATAGCCATTTGCAAGGTTGCGAATAAGATCATTCCTGAGATTTCTCATTTTAAACAATCCAGAATGCCATTTGTGCAAATGGAGAACATTGCCTCGTTTTTGAGAGCAGCTGAAAAGATAGGTGTACCTCATCATGAACTGTTTGAAACGGTGGATTTGTATGAAGAGCAGGATCCAGTTCAAGTGCTCATTACATTAAGAGCGTTGTCTCGCCATGGCCACGAAAAGAACTCTTCAATCCCCCTTCTGGGGCCAAAACTCGTGTCTCCCAATCAAAGAAAGCATTTCTCCAAGCAGGCTGCTACAGACATCCCTGCTTGGAACGAGCGGCAGTATGGGTTTATGGGTGGTGCAAGTCAAGGCACCGAGGGAGTTGTTTTTGGCGGACGTCGAGATATCATTGCCCGTGAACAAAAACCCGCTCCTCCACCTCCAAAGATACAGTTTTCGGCTAGTGGTGGAACAAAAACTGCTCCAAAACCACCTCCAAAGCCAATGAACCTGCGACAAAATCCCCTTGCCAACGAAGACGAGGATGAAGAAGATAATAATGGTAAGATGGACCCCAAAAGCCAAATTAATACTCAACTGACTGCTCACGGTGACAAAAGCGCCCTTCAGGCAAAACAGATCGAGGATTCACTAGGTTCTGAGGTGTTTGCCTATGACGAGGTTTACGACAATATGAAGTCCGCCGAGGCCTCATTTAAGGCAGAGTCGGAAAAGGATAAAAACGAAAGACGGGTAAGTTCGACGACAGCAAACGTGTAAAAGCCACATTACTGACATGAAATCCACTAGCCAAAATATATCGAACAGTTGTTACAGACAAAAAGCGTTAGAGAAAAGGACCGCCAACGTGCCCGAGATGTCAAGTTGAAGCGCGAGCGAGAAGCCGAAGGAGATGAGTTTGCCGACAAGGAAATGTTTGTCACATCAGCCTATAAGAAACATCAACAAGAATTGGAGGAACAAGCAAAACAAGATGAGAAGAACGGTAAGTGTGTTGCACGCCCCCAGACCCCCTGGGTCGGCTTCGCCGGTTTCCACGAAGCCAGACGAACTTTTCTCTTCTTTTCTTGAGTCTGAAGAAGATCAGTAGGTTCTGAGCAGGCATTGAAGTTATTTGAAGATTTCTCTTACCTTTTGGGGGGGTTGTTTTATTTTGTGGACATGCTAATATGGTTTTATCAGAACAAGGTAGTATGGCAGGGTTTTACAGGAATGCGCTTGACCAAGCAGAAGAAAGGCATAACGCTATTGTACATGCGACTAAAGCCTCAAAGCTATCTCCGTCTACGAGTTCAACAGAAGCCAAAGACACAGATCCTGTTGCAGAACGGGCTAGGAAGATAAACGAAGAAGCAGGTTATAACAAGGTCACTGTAAATGATAATGGCGAGATTGTTGATGAGCGACAAGCATTTGGAGCTGGGCTAAATATCATATCGTCCAAGAAACCAGCTCCGTCAAGTTCAGGTCGCCACGGTCAGACATCGGTCAAATCTCACACCTCTACAAGAGACAGGACCTCGAGCAGGAGAGCTCCTTCTCAGGAATTGTCAACTCAATATTATCAACACAAACAAGCCCAACAACAAAAAGAGTCCGAGTCTAAGGAAAAGCTAATCTCCCAAATGAAATCCAGCAAAGCAAACTTACAGGCTATTTCCGAAGCCAGAGAACGCTATCTTGCACGAAAACGCCAACAACAAAATTAAACTAATTGTATAATGACTTGACATGATTTTGAATCTATGATATTCTGCCAGAATAGGTGTTTCGGCGTGTTCTTTAAAAAGAGAACCAAGAACAATGACTCTGCGGGGCTGAATCGAATGCTGTCCCTTTCATGCAAGAAAACTTTAAAACACGTGGTTCACGATAATGGATGAGTCTCATCATTTAAGGAATGAGTGTGATTTTGAATATATGGTATTCGATTCGGCCAGAATAAGTGTTTCCTTATGTTCTTTTTTAAAAAAGAACCAAAAACAGTGGTCCTGCGGGGCTACATAGAATAAGTATCGTTCTTTTCATGCAAAAACTTCACTCTATCTTAAACACGTGGTTCTTCGATGATGGTTCAACCCCACCATTTGAGAAATCAGACATTAGTATTTGTTGACAAGACTTCACGCGAACCACGGGGCCCCAAAAAAATCCCTGAAACGGTGGTTAAAGACTAACCCAAAGTTTCGCGAAGCGAACCACGGGGGTCTGGGGGCTGGCCCCCAGAAAGTATATGAAGCGATAAAAAAATCTATGTCTCGGTTAGTAACAATAAATTAAATAAGATGGCGTCAATGTTCCTAAAACAAGCTCAAGTAGTCGTTTGCGTTGACGAATTGCAAGCTTTGGGGTTGTTGCGAAACCGTTGTAAAGTCGTTTTGACTGATGTCGATGGCTGGATATATTTCCGGGTCGCCGCGTACTTTGAGACGGTTGACAAAGCTCGTGGTGTCGATTGCTTGAGGGGCTGATGTTTCCAGTTGACCGACAATTCTCATCTTGGTGTTCTTGGATTTGGTAGATTTTTTGGTTGTTGTTGCTTTCTTGGTTGAAGTCGACTTTTTCGGTTTGGCTGGTTGCTTTACCACAGTTTTTCTGCTAGTATTATCCTTCCTTTGTTTTGTTAGATGACGTTCAATTTCTTTAATCTTCTCCTTGCTGGATGCTAGTTGAGCTTCCAGGTACTCAAATAGCGGTTCGTCTTCCTTACCAAAGGCTTCAAAGACTGAGTTTTGAGGACTGTATGCAATCTCCTTTAGTTCCTTGAACCGGCGGGTTTCTTTGGCGCTTAATCGTGGCTGCAAGAGGCGTGGACATTTTTCGAGGATTTGGTTGATGTCCAAGGCTTCACCGGGGCCGATGGGATCTGGATGAGAGATGGTCACACAGTCCATGTCGACCTCCTTTCTCATAACATGATCGATATCGATCAACGAGAAGAATGCACACGATTGTGGGACGTTGTCAATGCCGAGTTGTTGACAAAACATTGCCCTGGTCCAAAGATTGCTGATTTGTAATGCTAGCGCTGCTCGGTGCTTGTCCTCTTCCTTAACTATGAACCTAATTTCGTCGTGAACGGTGATGCATAGTCGACCTTGGATTTTGTACCTTCTCATCAGATAGTCCATTGAAACAGTTAGTAGATGTAGATAATCCACACCTGATGATTGAATGGACCAATTGATTCTGGATGGCAAAAAGTTGGATCTACCTAGATTCTGTTTGGTCAGTGCAGCGGTGATGGCAGCCCCTAGAACTGGGGTTCGTGGGGTATCTTCTTCGGCCATTTCTTCCAACCGGTTGAATACGACACTCTCACTGCCACCTCTCCAGAATTGCCTCATTTTGAAAGCTTTGGACTTGGTCACTTCGCCCTTAGTGGCTTTGTAAAGCTTCTTTGCCGTCTCTGAGGCCTCTTCATTAGAAATCAGTGGATTGAACTGGCGAAGCAACATGGTGGCAAATTTGAGACCAGCTCCATAGATTCTGCCGTAGTTGAAGATTTTGGCCTCGTTTCGAGAAATGCCCAAAATCTTGGCAGTTTTGGAATGAAGGTCTGTGCCCTCACTCTTGGTTCCTTCCAATGTCATCCAGCCCAGGGCTGTACTGCCATGCATTCTGAATAGAGAATCACCAATCAAACTGGCAATCCACAGCTCTTCAGAATCAACGTCAGCACCCACAAATACATAGCCCGGTGGAGCAGTCACCATCGCTTTTAGCTCAGACCCAATTCTATTCTTCTTTGCATTACTCGCAGTTAACCAGGTATCTTCAACCGCTCGTCGAGTAATGGTGCCCATTGGAATCGTCTTGGGTATGATCATGCCAAATGCCTTGCTATCCCCACCAGTTGGAACCCCCATATCAGTGGTGTCAGAATATACCGGCATTTGTCTAAAAAGCCGCTCTCGAGCTGACCCCCAGTATGAACATTGGGAATTCAGCTCAATAGCCGTTTTGGCGTGTTCGTACTCTGAGGATAAGAGGCCCTGTTCAAAATGTGCAATATATCCCTTGGCCATGGGACTTGTACATCGTGCGGTAGGTCCGTCTTTATGAGGCACTCGGAAATATACCGCATTGGCTTCACTTTCCTCTTCTATTTTGCATTCCCCATAGTTGAGCTTGCGGTATTTATCCGCCTCACTCTCTGTAACCTTAAAAATCCAACCATATTTGTCAACCCACACCAATGCATGTCCGTCCCATTGCAACTTTAGCAATAGAGGGGTAACGCGCGATTTTACAGTGATGGCCATTGGACTGTTGGCTCTAGGGAACAACTTTTTGTACCAGTTGGGCATGCCGGGAAGCTTTTGGTTCGCCACCGGCTCTGGAGGTTGACCATTTCTTGCCTTTTTCATACGAACAGGAGTGATTGTCCAGTCCAGCTGACACAACCATGGATCGTTACGATAGACATCAGGTTGATCTTTCAGCTTTACAGCTTCATTAGCCAAATCAACCAATTTGTTGTTGATGGCCGCAAAGGATTCCTGATAGCAGTTTTCTGCAGTCTCCAAGTACTTGTCCCATTTTTGATTAATTGGAAGAAAAAGCGTGGACAGTTGTTGCAAACCGGCAAAGCTCACCGGATGGGGGCAAACTTCTACAAACAAAGGCAGAACCTTTTGGAAGACTTTGTGCGTAACATCCACATCGGTAGCACAGTAGTCCAACAACATTTCCATGTTCTCAACCGTCTCCTCTCTAGAGAATTGGCCAAAATAATCTCTAGTGGACTTGTCCATGACAATTCCACAATGCAACAAACTGACATCAGCAAGGTTATTCAATGCACTCTGATGAAACCAAGGATTATCTTCAATATCTAGCGCGGTTTCCTCCTCCTCTGGGGTCGTCTGTTCAGCACTTGGTTTGGCCGACTTTTGCTTATTCAGCTTCATCCATTGGGGTCGCTGTCTAGAACACATGCCATTGACTGCAATATGAAGAGACATTGTATCCAAGAAAAAGTTGTTCGACTTTTCAATATGATACTCCTCCTTGACGCGTTTTCGATCATAGCCAACATTATGACCCACAATAACACGGTCCTTATTTCTTGGTCCTAGAGGAATCAAATGATCCACTCTCTCCGACTCGCCCAACAACCACGGCGATACCCATGCATACCAGGCAGTCGGTGAAGCCGCAGTGGCCATAACCGCATACTCATGGATCTTATACAGCACCTCGACATCAAATACCAGCCTATCCTCCAGCGGATAATCAACACGTGTGGGACGTTTCCCACGCTCATAACGCGTCCATCCAGAATTAGTCGTGACCCATTCATGCATCTGTGGTTTAGGCGGCAACGTTTCCTGAGCAAAGCTAAACGACATTGACCGATACGGCTCAGCCACATCCGTCCCCAGTCGATAGAAATGTTCATCCAAAGTCTCACCCTGTAGCTTGGGCAAGGGGAACTTGATGGGTGTCTGAATATTAGTCTTCTTGCCCAACAACTCATGATCCCGCAAATGCTCCTTGGCCAGCTGGATCCTCCTAGCCTCAGGCTCTCGATTCAACTTGCCAAAAACTGCATCCCGCATAGCCTTATGAATATGCTGAATCCCCACCACATTCACATTCAGGGCATCCTCTAAACCAATCACAGTCAACATTAAATAATCCACACAACCTCAAAACCCATTACTCACGTTCATTCTGAATCCGTTTTAGACATTCTGCCCGAGACGAATAACTCGCCTTCCACACAATCCCCAGAGCCCCTCGCTTCTGGCTGCTCCGCACAAAAAAATGCTTCCCATTTATCATCTAACCTACAACCTCACTCTCTATATGTTGCGGCTTTGAGGCAAACCCAAAAAAATACTTGGGACAAAAATGGACCCAACCGTTATGCACAAAACGTTTAGGGTACAAAACCCCACACCCCAAGACCCAGACCCCATCGAGTCGCTTAGCGGGAATTCGATGTATCCATTCTTTTTCCAGAAAGAGAAGCAAAAAGGGAGTATTGCAGGGGGCCAGCCCCTGCACCCCCGTGGCTCTGAGAGGCTTCAACGAATAGAAATATAGACCGTTACCCAAACCTCAAGCGAGGCGAGCCCTGGGGGTCTGGGGGCGTGCCCCAGCAAACACCACTTCTGGGTTAGTTTGCAGAGGGCCAGCCCCCTGCATCCCCGTAGCTCTGCGAGGCTTCAACGAATAGAAAGAATTGAACACTACCCATAGCCTCGAGCGAAGCGATCCCAGGGGGTCTGGGGGCGTGCCCCCAGAAAACACCACTTCTGGGTTAGGTTTGCAGACGAGCAGCCCACTGCACTCCCGTGGTCCGTGGCTCTGCGAGGCTTCAACGAATAGTAAGAGCTGAACACTACCCATAAACCTCGAGCGAAGCGAGCCCTGGGGGTCTGGGGGCGTTCCCCCAGTAATACATATAATATATATATTAAGTTAACTTATGTTGGGAGGATTGTGCACACAACGTTTAGTGCATGGAGGTTGTGGAGGGTGTTGTTGAACAGGGAGTCGGGACAACACAAGCCATCCCTTAATTAGACGAGACAATGTCAGCATCTCAAGGATTGAGCGATGATCAGGTACGGGTGGATGTGTTGTGTGTACGAGGAGAGGATGCTAATGTGTGTAGGTGGCCGGTGAGCTCCGCAAGATGGTGGAGTTCATCAAGAAGGAGGCCGACGAGAAGGCGAAGGAGATCGAGCTGAAGGTGAGTGGGCGCAAACAAACAAACCAAGAGGATGAATTGTTGATGCTAATTGGGGTAGGCTAATGAAGAGTACGAGATTGAGAAGGCTAACATTGTCCGTTCGGAGACTGCTGCAATCGACCAACAGTACGAGAAGAAGTACAAACAAGCATCGTTGGCCCAGCAGATCACAAAGTCGAGCATTGCCAACAAGACGCGTATGAAGGTGTTGAATGCCCGCGAGGACGTGTTGAACGAGATCTTCGAGGAGGCCGGCAAGAAGCTCAAGGATGCATCCAAGGACAAGGCCAAGTACCAGAAGGTGCTCACCGGACTGATTGAAGAGGGCCTCTACGCGCTCATGGACGACTCCGTCAGGGTCCGGGCTCGCAAGGGCGACGTTGATTTGGTCAAAAAGGCCATCCCAGACGCTGAGAAGACCTTTAAGGAGAAGGCGAACCGAGACGTTACCATCACAGTCGACGAAGAGGACTTCCTTTCCAACGAGAGCGCCGGCGGCGTGGTGATTGAAAACGAGGCCGGAAAAATCGTCATCGACAACACCCTGGAGGAACGATTGAAGATCCTCTCAACCAACTCCCTCCCACAGATCCGTCTTGCCGTCTTCGGCCCATCCCCAACTAGAAAGTTCTTTGATTAGTTTTTATATCTTATTAATTATCAGCATCATCCATCTCAGAGAACTCGACAGGTCTACGGCAGAGCACAACAACGCTTTTTACTTCTTTTTCTCCAAAAGAACATTCGGGGCACCCCCCAAACCCACGAAGCGGAAACTTTGGTCTACGACACAGATGGCAGGGGGCCAGCCCCCTGCACCCCCGTGGCTCTGCGAGGCTCCAACGAATAGAAAACAAAAAAAACATTACCCAAGCGAAGCGAGCCCTGGGGTCTGGGGCGTACTAGGAACTAGTTCTGGGTTAGGTTTGCAGGGGGCCAGCCCCCTGCACTCCCGTGGCTCTGCGAGGCTTCAACGAATAGAAAGAATAGAACACTATCCATAACTTCGAGCGAAGCGAGCTCAGGGGGTCTGGGGGCGTGCCCCCAGAAAACAACTCCAGAGTTACTATTGCAGGGGGCCAGCCCCCTGCACCCCCGTGGCTCTGCGAGGCTCCAACGAATAGAAAGAATAGAACACTACCCATAGCCTCGAGCGAAGCAAGCCCTAGAGGTCTGGGGGCGTGTCCCCAGAAAGCAACACCTGGGTTAGGTTTGTCTCCTAGACTTCAACGAATAGGAAGGAATAAACCTTACCCAAAACCTCGAGCGAAGCGAGCCTTGGGGGTCGGGGGGCGTGCCCCTAGTTCTGGGTTAGGTTTTTGTCTCCTAGGCTTCACCTTACCCAAAGTTTCGAGCGAAGCGAGCCCAGGGGGTCTGGGGGCGTGCCCCTAGAAACTAGTGTGGGTTAGGTTTTGCCTCCTAGGCTTCACCTTACCCAAAGTTTCGAGCGAAGCGAGCCCTGGGGGTCTGGGGGCATAGACCTGGGTTAGGTTTTGTTCTGGGTTAGGTTTTGTTTCCTAGGCTTCACCTTACCCAAGATTTCGAGCGAAGCGAGCCCGGGGGGTCTGGGGGCGTGAAACCAGTACCGGAAATTTAGAACGATAAAAGGAGGTGATGGAGAAGATACAATTGGGAAGGGATTGGTATAAAGTATATTATTCGTGGCATAAACGTCGTGAAAGTTCGTGAATCGTACGTCGTTGATGTGTTGTCGGATCATCATCATTTGATGCCCTCGCCGCGGACGAGCTTGAGGTTGTCGCGCAGCAGGTTGTTGTTCTCGATGAGGAGCTTGCGATTCTCCTCCAGAAGGTCAGTGGTGCGCTTCTGGAGGCCGTAGATGATGTCGTCTTTGGCCCGCATCTCCTCCTCGTACTTCGCGCGCAGCCGGTGCAGATCCTGGTACACGTTGGTCGCGATCTCGAACGCCCGCTCGGCGCGGCCCGACAGCTCGTCAAAGTTAGGCTTCATGGGCTCGTCTGGTGTGTGTGAGGTCGGCATCTTAGCACATTGAGTGTATGTGTTTGTTCGCAGGCGAATATTATTTCTATCAGCCCGTGGATATGCACGCCTCATGCGCCTACCCACCAAAGGGGGCCGGGCCCGCGTGAAGGCGCACCGGCGCACGCGCGCCATGCATGCACCGCTCCACTTTGGGTTACTCTAATTAAATTCTACTCCATGCATGCGCATACGCATACACTGCTACGCTAATTAGCTGCAAACTTTTCACCGCTCTCCTCCATCCACAATATATATCCTCTATCTCGATCTCGCCTGCAGCCTAGCACGGGCTGTTACCCGGTCGTCGGGTAATCGTATAACGCCTCTGCAGGTTTCGGCTAGCTAAAAGAAATTAATTTCCGGTAGCTTGGTTAACTAGTCTTACATTAATTTGTTGCCCCGGAAACAACACTTGGGTTAGGTTTGCACGGGGCCGCCCCCTG
>JAJMDO010000068.1:75504-89398 GCA_030573635.1 Blastobotrys ciferrii | reverse complement strand
TTTTTTTTCCTGGAGGCTCACCCCAGTCCCCCAGGGCTCGCTTCGCTCGAGATTTGGGAAATGGTTAATCTTCTTGTATTCGTTGAAACTTCGCAGTCACGGGGGTGCAAGAAGCTGGCACCCTGTAAAGCATCATTTGGTTAATGGCTTCATTAATTGGGTTAGTTGTTTCCTGAGGCAGGCCCCCAGATCCTTCGGGTCCACTTAGCGGAGATCTGGGTAAAAAAAGCTTGGTAGTTAGGTCGCACCCCGCTTTTTTGCTTCCTGGAAAAAAAATTAGCTGAATAATTTTTCAAGCATCGGCCAATTTGATACTAGATGTGTGTAAACAGTTGATCCAATATGTTGTTCAGGAACTGTTGTTACCCAAGACTACTTTCTGAAGAGAAGACTATTTCAACTACAAAAGCCATACTCACCATCAGGACGGACTATTCGGAAGAGGTACCGGAGTATTAAATTTCATAACAAATAAGCCATTGTATAGATTGAAAGCAATACATGAGCGATGCTCTTGAAACTGCTTAAATAGCCCAAAAAATGGATTCCACACCCGCGCAAAGCGGAACCTGAGGCTTGAGGCATCTCTGCATAAAACTGGTTAATAGGAGAAGGGACATTAAAGTGTAGAAAGCTGTAATAAGGAAACTACTATGTTTAGCTATAGTCTCTTTTCTGTTATCCTTCCTTCATCAAGAAACCGAAAAATGGAAGCCATAACACCACTAAGCGGAACTTGCTTACCCGCTGAAAATACACCCCAGCTTATGACTTGCAGGGGACCAGCCTCCCTGCACCCCCTGTGGCTCTGCGAGGCTTCAACGAATAGGAATATTAACCAGTTCCCGAGCCCAGGGGGTCTGGGGGCACGCCCCAGAACAACTGGGTTAGGTTTGCAGGGGGCCAGCCCCCTGCACCCCCGCGGCTCTGCGAGGCTCCAACGAATAGAAAGAAGGAAACACTACCCAGAGCCCTGGGGTTCTGGGGGTGTCCCCTAGAAAACAACTAATCCAGTACTAGTTGACGAAGGTATTAATCAAATTTTGTCTGCTGCACTTGTTTCAAAAAATTGGAGCCCATAACTCCGCGAAGCGGACCCAGGGGGTCTGGGGGCGTGTCCCCAGAAAACCACTAATCTAATTAATTTAACTTAGTTGTTGATCGGTAGGATTTGGTCTGACCGGGAGGTTGTGAAGTGGACGCGTCGCGACGCGTCGACATTTACACGACAAATTACTACTTATATAAATGTACGGAGACACTGCGGCGAAGCTGATACAGGACTCGCGGCGGACGTTGAATTTGGAGGGTCTTCCGTTGTACAGCTCTGAGCTGGTGCGGTCGGTTACGCGAGAGATTCGTGATTTGCATCGAGATGCCGAGGAGATTCTTGAATCCTACGGCACTGACTTTCTTGCATCGCAGGACCGCAAAACGTCCTGTGCTCTGTTTGTGCTCCATCTGTGCATGCGACGCAACAAGCGGTGTTTACTAGCATACCAGCGGCTTCGTGCAGAGCGCATTGTTCAGATGGTTTGGAACGAAACCATAGATCAGGACACAACTACGTACGGCAATCTGAGTCCCCACGAACAGGACTATCTGCACAAGTACTCGGATCTACTGGTGGACTACAAGGGCGAGTGGACAGACATTGATCTCACAGGCTCGACCGAGCCACCAAAGGACCTATTTATCGACGTCAGAGTGTTGAAGGACGCCGGAGAAATCCAGACAGAATACGGCGTGTTCAATCTGACAAAAGACAGTCAATTCTACGTTCGCCATGCTGATGTCCAACGCCTCATCCAACAGGGCTATCTTCAAATGCTCTGACCTTTATACTGACCTGAACTAATAGACCATCGCCAAGTCATTTATTTCCTTTTCGGTGAGTCTTTTGAACTACGGCCTATGTTGTTCTTTTTCCAGAAAAAGAACCAAAAAGCGTAGTTCCGCTTCGTGGAATGTGTGTTGGCCCAACGCTTAGCAAAGACTAGTAGATTATCGCTGAACCATTTCTTTCCCTCTTCAGGAATTAGGGCGAGCAGCTTGGCTCTGCAAGTTCTTTACTACCGTCCATATTGTTCTTTTTCCAGAAAAAGAACCAAAAGGTGTAGTTCCGCTTCGCGGAATACGTGTTGGTCTAACGCTTAGCATAGACTAGTAGATCGTCGCCGAATCATTTCCTTTCCCTTTTCAGGAATAAAGTCGAGGAGCTGGGCTCTGCGAGTCTTTTGAACCACCGGACATGTTATTCGTTTTTCAGAAAAAGGACTTAAAGCATAGTTCCGTCGAAGGTTTAATTTGTTGACCCAATGCTTGCGAAGCTAGCTATGGGCCCGGGTCTCAGTTTCGAGCTACAATGTATTATTCTATATATCTACGTATACATTGGCCTTGATAAAGCTTCGGCTACCGGAACAAGGACTATAGTACGGTCTTCATCACGACAAACTCTGCAAATAAGAGAATAAACATTATGGCTTTCGGGATAAACCTCCACGTCGGACCGAGTCGAGACAGCACAACAATCTGACTTGATTGTTGCCATGGCAACGTTATCTGTGACGGGAGATCAACAGGTCGATGATGACGTCGTAGGGGAGGTTGAAGAATACAGCGGCAGAGGATAGTTGAGAGACGATGGACAGAGGAAAAAGTGGTGGGACTGTGCCCGATAGTTTTATCAAGGACACGAGTAATGGTTTGGAGAAACCTTTGAATGAGAACTACCTTTGTTTGAGGTTCCGCGAGAAAGGGTGGAAGAGTAAAATAGAAGCTGCGATGTCAGCGTCAAAAGCGGGGGACGGAGACTTTGTGGTTGAGTTTATAGAACGCAAAGAAAAGTTTATGGATTACGTGCATTGGTATTTTCAGCGTTTTGTTCAAAGGCGGCATCGTTTAACAGCGGACTACAACCAATCAATATGCATAGCGATAATTGCGGGTGAAGAACACGAACTTGGTGTCAGTCAGTATGAAAAGGCGGTCTCAAACAATCTCCAAGCTATTGGTCCCGGCGTATCTGACCTTTGTTTCTCACTGGGATCTGCAGACGTGAAATTGCCTAAATACAAGAAACAACCCGACAGATCTTATAAACCAAGGATGTCTGAAATATTGAGGGCAGTCCATGGAAGAGAAATGACCATTTCCTCCGCCATGGGGTACGCTGTGTCCCAATCACAGGGTGGTCTTGATGAAAAATCCAAAGACCTCTTCTGCAAGAGTCAGTTTCAAGTGGAGAGTGTTGTGTTGATGAAGTGTTATGAACGATCTCTGAGGGCGTACTCTTACGATTTCTCTCCTGAAAGAATACTCGCAATGGTTCCGGAAGTTAACGAGACAGAAAGAGGGCCTCTCCTCCGCTGTGGATGTGAATCAGCCGAAAGAAAAATTGAGAATCTTGAATGGGCATTGGAAACGGTTAGCCGAACTCCAGAGAGAATACAACGTACAGTTTTTGAAAAAGTGGACAGATATCATCAACGCAAAAAATTGCTCAATGCTATCAAAGCCCTCAGACCATACTTGGAAGCGATACAATCTTATATTCGACATCTGAGAGGCTTACTGCCAAACGTTCAAGTTGACCCACCAACCAAAGATGATTACACCGACTGCTATGATGCTATGAAATCAAGACAAGGGCATGCGGTGGAATACATTGTCAAGGAGCCTGTGCCCGAGGAAGGGATATTCATCCGGACTTCCTCTTTGGTATGATTTTACGATCCAGATGACCAACGAATTCCTGAACATATCCAACTCACTGGGCATCGGCTGGAGGAGATCTTTCAAGGCCAAAGTGATGTGGTGAATGACGAGCTTGCTCATATTGAAATTTGACAGCCGGTAGAGGTGAATGATTGGAAGTACCTACTAGAAAATTAATGAACTCCGGCTCAATTGACGTGACTTAAACTCCACCTGAAGAAGCGTCTCTGCGCGACCTAAGGCGGTTGCGTCGATGGGCCCGTTTAAGCTTCTTGCATTGAAAAGGAACAATAACTACATATAGTGGTCCAGGCTACTGTTAGCTTTCGGAAACAATGGCAATAAAAAATGAGTATTTTTGGGGGGTACACCCCCAGCCCCCTGCATCCCCGTGGCTCTGCGAGGCTCCAACGGATCTGGCATGGCCTTCGTGACTTATTCCTGGTTTAACTCCGAGTGGGTGGGCTGACGGCTTTATAATAAACTGATTAAATGTAATGAAAATGTAAAATGCGAAGCAGAATAACGCTTTTTGTTTCTTTTTCTGGAAAGAGATGAATCTTCTAATGAACTTAAGTAACAATGGTCTTTGCATAGGTTTTTCTTCTGGGGCATGCTCCCAGAATCTCAGGCCCCAGGATCGGCTTCGTCGAGATACGGGATGTGACGTTCTTCGGTGAAGCAGGGCCTCACATTTGTTTCTTTTTCAAAAAAGAACCCAAACATTGAAATGGTTGCAGAGTTTTAGTATTCTAAGTGACGGGTGGTAGAATTGAATCCGTCCACTCTATTCGCACTCGGTAGTATTGGTATTTCATGCATAAGAGATTTGCCTGTTTTGGCTATAACAGAAGCCTTTCATCTGTTTGCTGGTAACTGTAATTCTTCCATATATAGAACAGAGTGGTATGTGTGCGCTTCCTGAGAGCAACCAAGTTTACTAGCTACCTTATCAGGAAAGGATATTGATAGCTACCCCTGGGTATGTATTGATCGACAAGCGCTTAATCCAGGAAGATAAATAATGACAAAATAGCTAAGTAAGTAAATACTAGCAGCTTTTGAAATATATGGTTACGTATATTTTTCTCAGAAACACTAACCCATCCGCGAAGCCAACCTAGACCGGGTGCTAGCCCAAAAAGATGCTCTGGTAATTGACCCACTTTCTGAAAATCACAGCTAGTCGGTATTGGCGTAGGAGCTGACTCAGTAGGAAGCTCCCTACGCAAGCTACAGTTTTTCAATTCTCGACCAAGGCGACCCCGCAGGCGCGGTTCTGGATTGGGATGGCAAAAGGGAGCCCTCGGAATTTCATAACTCTACGACGCTTCATAAAACAGAAATAATAATCATACACCATCCTAATCTCGAGCGAAGCAAGCCCAGGGTCTCGGGTCTGCCCCTCCAAAAAGCCAGTTGTGGGTTAAGTTTGCAGGAGAAACTGAGCATACGATACAAGCGCATTGTAGCTCTTATAATGCTTTTCTGCTCCCTAGGGTTTTCAAGGAATTCCCCAGCGCCCTGCAAACCTAACCCAGTAGTGGTTTTTCATGGGGGCACGCCCCCAGCCAGAAATATTAATCTCTGTAATAATACTCTTCTTTTCCAGAAAAGAAGCAAAAAGCGTTGCTCTGCTTCGCAGACCTATAGGCAGTTTCGGAAGGCTTATCTTAGCATATTTTTATTTTCCTCGACCTCGGCGAAGCCGACCAGGGGGTCTGAAGGCGATGCCCTCAGAATTCGAATTGAAGAACCTGGGAACTCGAGATTCTGTAACCTCGTAGTCCAAAGAGCGATATAGGTTTTTTTTGGAGGGCGCATAATATAAGTCTTAAGCTTGCATGCATGCGCATGCATATGGTACGGAGGAGTGTGCGCATGCTTGATAGCTAGCCTATATATAGCTAGCTCGAGCGCTATATATGCATATGCATATGCATGATCATGATCATGATCATGATCGATATATATCGAATTAATATCACTGGTGCCTGTACGGTGCACGTATATATATATTCAATTCTAGCTATAGCGCTGCTAGCGCTAGCTAGCTTAATTGTATATGCATGCGCATACAAGCCCTATATAGGCTAGGCCTATATATATATAAATGTCGCGATCGTAAAAAAAAGAGAAAAAATTCTCTAGCTGCTTCGACATGCCCCGCTGGAGTAACGGCATTTAAGATGTACCGCGCGGAAATACAATATCTGGGCCCATTAATGTACATTCAAATAGGTGTATGCATTCTTCGGCGCGTTGTGTTCTTGGGAAATATATTAAATCAGCTACTAGAAACACATGCATGCAGTCCATAGCTAACTATTGAGCTAGTTTCATTAGCAAGTCTTTAGAGAGTGAGGTTACTAGCTGTGATCATCATCAGGTGGCAGCTGTAGCTAAGTAGACCCTTACTGGCCGGTCCGGAGTGAAATCGAGAATCGCGGGCTCGTTCGATATATATTGCCTATAAATATCCCGGCCCTCCGCGAAGCGGACCCAGGGGGTCTGGGGGCATGCCCCCAGAAAGACACCCCATAAAAAATGAGCAATTGACCTGATAATAATTCTCAAAACCATAGAAAGTAGTTTGAAAACGGTTGTTGTGGGTTAGGGTTTAAACCACGAACGTTTGTTGCATAGGGGAGGATGGGAGGTTGAAGTGTTGTTTGGAGGACGAGAGGTTGTATAGTTGCCACACACATAGACAACGAGTAGAGGAGATGCCACCAAAAGCAGACTGGGAGAAGTACAAGGCGCCGGTGGAGGACGAGGAGAAGCCTGAGGAGGAGGTTGTTCCATTGTCGGAAGGGGACATTCAGGTGTTGAAGACGTATGGAGCGGCTCCATATGGCACGCCACTGAAGAAGATCGATAAAGACATCAAGGATTTGCAGGCGCGAATTAACGAGAAGATTGGAATCAAGGAGTCGGACACAGGACTGGCGCCACCGCATTTGTGGGACATCATGGCTGACAAGCAGACCATTTCACAGGAACAGCCATTGCAGGTAGCACGATGCACCAAGATCATCCAGAACCCGGATAACCCAGACAAGTCGAAATATGTGATCAACGTGAAGCAGATTGCCAAGTTTGTTGTGAGTCTTGGTGAACGAGTGAGTCCGACGGACATTGAGGAGGGCATGCGTGTTGGTGTGGAGCGAAACAAGTATCAGATCATGTTGCCGTTGCCACCACGGATTGACCCCACCGTTACGATGATGACGGTTGAGGACAAGCCAGACGTCACGTACGGCGACGTTGGTGGGTGCAAGGATCAGATTGACAAGCTGCGGGAGGTGGTTGAGCTGCCCTTATTGTCGCCAGAGCGATTTGTCAGTCTGGGAATTGACCCACCAAAGGGTATTCTTCTATACGGGCCACCAGGTACCGGTAAGACGCTGTGTGCGCGTGCGGTGGCTAACCGAACAGACGCCACGTTCATCAGAGTCATCGGCTCGGAGCTGGTACAGAAATATGTCGGCGAAGGTGCCCGAATGGTGCGTGAGCTGTTTGAGATGGCACGAACCAAGAAGGCGTGCATTATCTTCTTTGACGAGGTGGACGCGATTGGTGGTGCACGGTTCGATGACGGTGCTGGTGGCGATAACGAAGTTCAGAGAACCATGTTGGAACTGATCACACAGCTTGACGGGTTCGACCCCCGGGGTAACATCAAGGTCATGTTCGCCACCAACCGACCAAACACACTCGACCCTGCGTTGCTGCGTCCAGGCAGAATCGACCGAAAGGTCGAGTTCAGTCTGCCAGACGTCGAGGGCCGTGCTAACATCTTCAGAATTCACTCAAAGAGCATGTCCGTAGACCGTGATATCCGTTGGGAACTCATCTCCCGTCTATGTCCAAACTCTACAGGTGCAGAGCTGCGCTCAGTGTGCACAGAAGCAGGTATGTTCGCCATTCGCGCTCGAAGAAAGGTTGCAACCGAAAAGGACTTCCTCTCCGCTGTCGAAAAGGTCATCAAAGGCAACCTCAAGTTCAGCAGTACTTCTCAGTACATGCAATATAACTGATTTAATAAACAAACCAAAACGATTCAATTGCCCTCAGAATACCATAGCCATCCACTCGGTATCAAAAACGTTAGTGTCGAGGTTAATATTGTTCTTTTCCAGAAAAGAACCAAAAGCGTTAGCTCTGCGAGGATTCATTAGGATAAACGCCTTTTGCACAAAACTCCGAGGCCTGTGATGATCGGTTGGCTTTGTCAGAGTTTCCTTAAAAACATACTGGACCCGGGAAGGTTTAGTTAATAAACAGAAACTTTCCGGAGACTATTGGGAACTGGGACTAGTCAACGGGGTGTGGTATTATACTCTCAGTTAAATGGCAAGTATTACTATGGCTATCCTACTGACTTGCGAAGCAGAACAACGCTTTTTGCTTCGTTTTCTGGAAAAAGAAGGAAATGGCTTGACACTTTCAAATGCTTGAATTACTGATATATAATGTTTTGATCTATAGTCCTCTCTCGATATTCGGGACTCTAATATAATAGATTTAACGAAAATTGCTCGACACGATGTAAAAAGGGAGTAGAAGAGTGTCTCGCGTCGTTACAGGCTAGTAGGCTCATCAATGCGTTTACTTGATAAACAGAAAGTTTCAAAAGATATTGAGAGCTGGAACTAACCAACTAGGTATGGTACTATACTCGCGGTTATGTCCTACTGACTTCTGCGGAGCAGAACAACGCTTTTTGCTTCTTTTTCTGGAAAAAGAAGAAAATGGCTCAACATAATGTGGAAGAGTGTTTCGTGTCGTTAGAGATTAGTAGATTCATGAATGCTCGAAAATTAAGCGCCCTCCCACCAGGAGACGAGGCCCATACCGTCGGTCTGACAGGAGCCGATGATTGTATAAGGAGGGTTTGAACGTTCTTCTTCAAGCCGATCACTGGGGCCTCGGGGGTGTGTGTCTATGAAAACTTCCTGTTCAACGCGGAAACGGATTTTCTCGTTTGTGTCAATGTACAAGTCTGTATACTCGCCATCCTCACCTGGAAGGCGCCAGATCCAGGCCTGCTCGGTTGGGATGAAGACACAGTCCTCAAAAAGCATTGATTTGGGGATGATTATGTCGTTGAAAAATTCCATCTTGATTTTGAGACCCTCTTCGCTGCATGAGGACACCCAGCCCACCAAGATCTCGCCCACAAACGGTCGAAACACAATCATTCGGAACACAGTTTTGACATATGCAGCGCCGTCGCCCGGCCGTATCAGACTGTCTCCAATTGAGTTAATATCATACAACGCCACACACAACCCAACGTTGTGAAGCACTCGGTTTGCATACTTTATATTAATTTCATCCTCCAACGCCTTTTCCGTCGGTCGTGAAAACGCCTCTGGATCGATCCGAATCACGTCCGAGATCTTTGTCAGAAAAAACATTCCCTCCTCCTCGTCGTCCGCATCCTCGAAAAATTCCTCCGTCCCCCTACTATCAAAATCTCACGATTCACCCTAACCCTAATTATACATGCACGCAGTTTTTTCACGTGACGTAAATAGTATAATTAATATATATATTCGGCGGGCACATCCACGAACCCCCGCCTCTGTATCGCATCAGGGATTCTGGGGTGAGAAAGTGTATATACGTCTATATGAGAGAAATAATAATTGTGTAGCGCCAACTCTAGGATAGATAGGTATTGCTTGGTTTCAAACTACGAACAAGTATGATCGTTGTCCAAGTTAATGCAGCTTCTCTGACTATCGCATGTTTGACCGAACTTCATGCTAAGTTTACAGAATCCCCCATTTCAGGACAAATGAAAACAACATTGCCCATAGCCTCGAGCGAAGCGAGCCCTGGGGATCTGGAGAACACTACTTCTGGGTTAGGTTTGCAGGGGGCCAGCCCCCTGCACCCCCGTGGCTCTGCGAGGCTTGAACGAATAGAATGAACCACTAGATACCCACAACCTCGAGCGAAGCGAGCTCTGGGGGTTTGGGGGCATGCCCCCAGCAAAGTAGGCTTCTGGGTAATTACAAAACCCTACACCTCCAAAGGCTCGCATTTATCTATAACTCGCGAAGCACCAAAACCACGTAATCCAACTGCCTTATGAGTAGTACTCCGTGGCGGTTTGTTCTGCTTCAAACAAGGTTATGCCACCCAAATACGAGACCTACCCCGGAGGTCTGGGGCCATACAATCAGGTACCGGTGTTTGCTATAACTATAACTGGCCCTAGCTAAAGTCATATTATAGACTACAGTTTCGGCATGTTTCAGATGTGGAAGGCAGCTTCATTTTTAAAGTAACCTTATTCGCTAGGAAAAATAAACAACGTACTTTCAGTCACCATGTCAGCACTTTCCAGGATAACACATTCGATGACAGTCGATCATCTATCGTCTGAGAAGTTCATGTCGTGTGTTTTGGCGTGGTTGACACAGTCATCCGAGCGGGACACGAATCTTCACGGTTATTATTACGAATCCGACAAGACGAAGCATAGGGAGCTTTTGGATGACCTCATGATGTACGTGCTCCGGCGAGCGGGGTTTGTATCTCCGGCCCAGTTGGAGAATATCCTTGACCGGATGAAGGCAGATTACGATCGTGGTAGAACAGAGAGAATCCCTACAGGAATATTTAAGGAGTTTTGTACAGCAATGAAAAATGAGAACCTAGATATTGGGGTCCCTGAGAAACGGTCTAATCCTGAAAATGAAGAAGAAGTTGCAATTAAGGCCGAACAAGTAAATTCGTCGCCCCCAAAACCAACCTCACAATCTCCTGCTTATCGCCACACCAAGCGACACCACCCAGAACTCGACCAGACTGAACTTTATGAATACGAAGTTCATGAAAAGTTCCAAATGGAGCTGAAGGAAAAGAAGCTTTCTGCACTTGAACTAGATCTGAAGGAACGCGAGTTAGAATTAAAAGAACGCGAACTAAAAGTCCACGAACTGGAGGCTCAGACCACTCAAAAAGCGTCCCTGATACATCTCAAATTAAAAGAAGCCGAGCTACGGATCGCAGAAGCAAACGCAGACATCCGCGAACACCTCTACTCAGAACTTAAAAACAGTTCCATCCGAGACCTTAATCTCTCATTGTAAAACTACAATTTCTGAACACATGGGTAATACAACAGACAGTATAATAATTTTGGACTTGTTATAACATTTAGACTAGAGTTCCTCTTTTCTCGAAAAACACTAACGGGGGAGGTTTGCAAGCTTTCATGCAATTCAATATACTTGGCTTGATTAACCAACGTGTTTTTCCAGGAAAGAACCAAAACCGTTGGCTTCATGATGCTTCACTACATTTGAGCTCGCCAAGTTGGTTACTGGTGCGTTTTTTAGCTGAAAACGGAACCCGAACGTGTTAATTAGAACCAAAGACCAATTGAATGAGCTAATGGACTTGTAGTATTCTTTTTCTTTTCCAAAAAAAGAAGCAAAAGCGTATTTCTGCTCCGCAGAAGAACAATTCATACCCAAGCCTCGGTGAAGCCGACCCAGGGGGGTTTGGGGGCCTGCCCCCCTCAAAAAATGAAAAAAATAAAAACAAAAATCTGTATGTGATTCTTGACAGTGTGTTGAAATTGATTTACCTTTAGCATTCATTGTGACTTCGAGCTAGCGCTTTCGAATCCTTTTTTTCTGGACAAGAACAATTAAGGTTGGTAATAAACACAAGAGCCTGCATTAATTATCAACCTTATGCTTTTGGTGAAAAAAAAAAGGCGCGATAAAATGTTGTGTTGGTATTTAGCTTGCAGTTTTGGTACAGACAATACGGAAGAAAAATTAAATAGCATTCCTTGGCCCCGCAGAATAAACTCCTTTGATTTTTTTTCTGGAAAAGAAGAATGGAGATCAAATTGCAAGCTGAACGGTAATAAAGCGTTGCATACCTTAACCGCAGGGATACAAAGATCGGCGGTCAGCATGCATAAAATCGGAAACTGATCGGAGACATATATGCATGACCGCCAACGCGTCCGCCATCCGATCTGACGGACGAGTGTCCGAACCAGAGATCGGGTACTTCAACCCTGTCTAAAGTCTCGGAAGATCGTCGTTCATTCTGTCAAGGGGTAACAAAAATAAGGAAGGGGGTTGAAGGGGCAGGAAACTATTTAAACCGGCGGTTAGATCCGCTGAAAAGCTGTAGATTTCATATCAACAAAAGATACAATGGTTGCAATTGGACACGAGTTGGTAGCTAGAGCACCTGTGGCCGCTGCGTCACCTAATGCATATTTTGCAGCCCCCGTTCTAGACGAAAGAGCACCTGAACTTTCACAGCCGGAATCTGTTACTGTCAATGCATTGCACGAGCGAGCAGACGAAGGTCTAGTCACTGAGCTCGTTAACAAGCTTGCTGACGCTGTTGGACCTAATGGTCTCAATATCAAACTTCTTCAGGAGATCCTTGAAAAGCTGGGCGATGGCACTGAGGACCTTGGTTTGAAGAAGAGAGCCGACGAAGGTCTAGTCACTGATCTCATCAACAAGCTTGCTGACGCTGTTGGACCTAATGGTCTCAATATCAAACTTCTTCAGGAGATCCTTGAAAAGCTGGGCGATGGCACTGAGGACCTTGGTTTGAAGAAGAGAGCCGACGAAGGTCTAGTCACTGAACTCGTTAACAAGCTTGCTGACGCTGTTGGACCTAATGGTCTCAATATCAAACTTCTTCAGGAGATCCTTGAAAAGCTGGGCGATGGCACTGAGGACCTTGGTTTGAAGAAGAGAGCCGACGAAGGTCTAGTCACTGACCTCATCAACAAGCTTGCTGACGCTGTTGGACCTAATGGTCTCAATATCAAACTTCTTCAGGAGATCCTTGAAAAGCTGGGAGATGGCACTGAGGACCTTGGTTTGAAGAAGAGAGCAGACGAAGGTCTAGTCACTGATCTCATCAACAAGCTTGCTGACGCTGTTGGACCTAATGGTCTCAATATCAAACTGCTTCAGGAGATCCTTGAAAAGCTGGGCGATGGCACTGAGGACCTTGGTTTGAAGAAGAGAGCCGACGAAGGTCTAGTCACTGACCTCGTTAACAAACTTGCTGACGCTGTTGGACCTAATGGTCTCAATATCAAACTTCTTCAGGAGATCCTTGAAAAGCTGGGCGATGGCACTGAGGACCTTGGTTTGAAGAAGAGAGCAGACGAAGGTCTAGTCACTGATCTCATCAACAAGCTTGCTGACGCTGTTGGACCTAATGGTCTCAATATCAAATTGCTTCAGGAGATCCTTGAAAAGCTTGGTGATGGCACGGAAGACCTCGGACTTAAAAAGAGAGAGGAACAGACATCTTCACTACCAGAGGTCACTAGCACAGTTGAATCTACTGGAACTGCTGCCGCTACTGCTGCGAGCAGCACTAGTGTTGCTGCTGTTCCAACTTCTCAAGCTGCTAATGGTACCGCCACCTCTACTCCATCAGGTATTGAGCAAGGTGCCGGAGTTTCCGTTAGGGCACCAAAGGTTCTTGTCGGTCTGGCCGCTGGTATGGTCGCTGCATTCGGTGTTTCCGCGTTTTAATCCAGATAGAATTTAACGATAGTTGTGTTTAATTAGTAATCTCATTTGTTTCATCAACCACCCCCCTATACGTGTCTAACTTTTGAAGCGATCGCAATAGTTGAGTGGCGTTGAGCCGTACAACAGAAAACTCGGAGTCTAAACCTCCGAGGTGTGGACATAACAGTGCTACGCTTTTTTTTTATTCCTTGGAGCTTTGCAGAGCTACTCGTAATCCTGGAAGTGTGTATTCTGGGGGCGCTCCCCCAGACCCCCTGGGCTCGCTTCACTCGAGATTAGGGGCAGTATATGATCATTATCCCTATTGGATGAAGCCTAGATCGATATAGTAGAGTTGAGGGACTCTTGCCATCCCAACCAAGAACTGAGTGTGACCCTCGGGACAGCTTTGCAGGGACTTGGGAAAAATGCAGTTTGCGTAGAGAACCACCTATCAAACAGTTTTTGCGCAAATAATACTGACTAGCCGTGGCTTTCAGAAAGGCAGGTCAAGTACCAAAGCATTTTAGATTAGTGCTTCTGAGGAAAAAAAAAAAAAAAAAAAAAAAAAAAAAAAAAAAAAAAAAAAAAAAAAAAAAAAAAAAAAAAAAAAAAAAAAAAAAAAAAAAAAAAAAAAAAAAAAA
>JAJMDO010000068.1:37094-75404 GCA_030573635.1 Blastobotrys ciferrii | reverse complement strand
GGGTAGCACTACGAAGATCCCTTCCTGATAAGGTAACTGACAAACTTGGTCGCTCTCAGGAGGCGGATATACCACTCTGTTCTAGATACGGAGGAATTACAGTTACCAGGACACATAGATAAAAGGCTCCTCTTCTAGCCAAAACAGACGAACCTCTTATGCATGAAATACCAAAATTACCGAATGTGAACAGTGTGGATGGATTCAATTGTTACACCCGACACTTAGGATACTAAACCTCTGCAATCATTTCAATATTTCTCTTCTTTTTTGAAAAAAGAAACAAAAGTATGGTTCTGCTTCACCCAAGAAACATCACATCCCCGTATCTCGACGAAGCCGATCCTGGGGCCCGTGACTCCGGGAGCATGGCCCCAGAAGCAAAACACATGCAAAGACCATTGTTACTTAAGTTCATTAGAAGATTCATCTTTTTCCAGAAAAAGAAGCAAAAAGCATTGCTCTTCTTTGCAGAAGGCAGCCTGGTTGGCCGAATATCGGCGAAGCCGACCCAGGGGGTCTGGGGGCGTGCCCCCAGAAAATATTCATCTCATGGCCATTGTTTCCACAGCTAACAGTATTCTGGACCGCTATATATAGTTATTGCTCCGTTTGAATGCTTGAAGCTTATACGGGCCCATCGACGTAACCGCCCCAGATCGCGCAGAGGTGCTTCTCCAAACGAAGTTTAAGTCACGTAAATTGAGCCGGAGTTCATTATTTCCCTCGTAGCTACTTCCAATCATTCACCTCTACCGGCTGTCAAATTTCAATATGAGCAAGCTCATCATTCACCACTTCACTTCGACCTAGAAAGATCTCCTTCAGCTGATTCCCAGTGAGTTGTATATGTTCAGGAATTTGTTGGTCCTCTGGATTATAAAATCCCAGCAATGACGAAGTCCGGATGAATATCCCTTCCTCTGGCACAGGTTCCACGACAATATATTCCACCGCATGATCTTGTCCTGATTTCATAGCATTATAGCAGTCGGTGTAATCTTGTTCGGTTGGTGGGTCAACTTGAACGTTTGGCAGTAAGCCGCTCAGATGTCGAATATAAGATTGTATCGCTTCCCCGTATGGTCTGATGACTTTGATAGCATTGAGCAAATTATCGCCTTTTTTTCCGCCCACTTCAGAAACTGCATTTTGTATTCCCTCTGGAGTTTGGCTAACCGTTTCCAATGTCCATTCAAGATTCTCAATCTTCCTAAAAGCTGATTCACATCCACAGCGGAGCACGGACTGTCTCCATCTCTCTTCAACTTGCGGGACCATTGCGAGTATTCTTTCTGGAGAGAAATCGTAAGAGTACGCCCTCAGAGATCGTTCATAACGTCTCATCAACACGACACTCTCCACTTGAAACTGACTCCCGCAGAAGAGGCGTTCGGCTATTCCATCAAGAATTCCATGTGGTTGGGACACAGCGTATCCCATGGCGGAGGAAATGGTCATTTCTCTTCCATGGGCTATGTTCAATATGTCAGACATCCTTGGTTCATAAGAGCCGTCAGGCTGAATTGTGTACTGAGGCAATTTCACGTCTGCAGACCCCAAAGAGGAACAAAGGTGAGATATGCGGGGACCAACAGCTTCCAAATTGCTTGAAACACCGTATTCATACATACGGATACCACGTTGGTGTTTCTTATTATTGGGGGTTATAGCGATGCATATACCTCTGGTATAGTCTGCAGTTAACCGATGTCCTTCATGAAGAAACCGTTGATAATACCAATGAACGTAATCCATAAACTTTCCTTTGCATTCTATAAACTCAACCACGAAGTCTCCCGGCTTGGATACTGACATCGCGGCCTCTATTTTACTCTTCCACCCTTTCTCGCGGAATCTCAAACATAGATAGTTCTCATTAAAGGGTTCCTCCAAACCTCCACTCTCGCCACTTTGAACAGGCACAGTTCTATCACTCATATCTGTGTCCGTTATTTCTCGACTATCCTCTACAGCTGTTTTCAACCTCACCCACGACGTCATCACCGACCTGTCGATCTCCCGTCACTGATAACGTTGCCATAGCAACAATCAATTCAAACACTTAAATATTGTGATGTCCCAACTCGGTCCGACGTTGAGGTTTATTGTTCTCTCATTTGCGGAGTGACGTGATGGGGACCATCCAATTGACTAGGCCTGATTCCGATAGCCGAAAATTCATCTAGAGTAATACACAGGTATATATAGACAATACAACCCATTTCATGATATCCGTATTTCGCGCATTTAACAGAAAACACGGTCCTGAAGACTGAAAGGCTGGCAGTAGGTCAATTTAGCAAGGATAAGAACAAGTCTCGCCAAGGCCGTATGAATTCAATTGTTCATAGGCATCCAAACACCACCAAGACTTATGCGCCCTCCAAAAGACCTACGGAGAATGGTATGAGGAAAACGGCAATTTGGACTGCCCTACAACAGATTTCCCGTTTTAAATGATGAATTCCTTGAAAACCCTAGAGAAAACAAGAGCCTCATGAGCGCTACAATAAGCTTGCGAGGTATTCCAGGCCCTTGGAAACTTAACCCAGTTGTTGCTTTCTGGGGCGTGCCCCCAGACCCCCAGGGCTCGCTTCGCTCGAGGCTATGGGTAATGTTCAACACTTTCTATTCGTTGGGCTTCGCAGAGCTACGAGGGTGCAGAGGGACTGTACCCCTGCAATATTGACCCACTAGTGTGTGCCTCCAGACAACCAAAGATGACGGGCCAAACAAGCAGGGGGCGAGCCCCCTGCACCCCCTGGCTCTGCGAGGCCCCATTGAATACATACCCATAGCCTCGAGCGAAGCGAGCCCTGGGGGTCTGGGGGCGTGCCCCCAGAAAACACTCTTGGGTTAGGGCTTGCAGGGGGCCAGCCCCCTGCACCACCGTGGCTCTGCGAGGCTTCAACGAATAGAAAGAGTAGAGTACTACCCGTGACCTCGCGAAGCGAGTCCTGGGGGTCTGGGGGCATGCCCCCAGAAAACTAAATCTGAGTTAGGTTTGCAGGGGGCCAGCCCCCTGCACCCCCGTGGCTCTGCGAGGCTCTGCGAGGCTCCGACGAATAGAAAGAACCGAGGACTTGGAGGGCTTAGGAACTTGCAGTGATATCGTTTATCTTTTCTTGCAGCTGGAGGTGATCGGAAAAGCTTCAAGGGCCATTCACTGGATGATCCGGAGGAGCATACACCCTGGAACAGTTCGAAGAATTAATTGGATGTCATGTTGAAAAATCCACGACCAGTAGGCCATAAAGTACACCTTCAAGTAAACTGGATCATATACGTTTATAAAGGTAGTTCCAGGAGGTGAACTGTATGATCTATTTGAGTGGAGCCAGAATACCGATATTCCAACCCTCCTTGTCGAGCCCAGCACTTTGACTCGACAAAAGAATGAGAAAGCAAAAGCAACAGATCGCAATAACTATGCTGGAGGTTTACAGCATGCGGAGCCAAATTATGCATCCTAGATTCAATTTCCAGGGTGCTATTCTACCACATCCAGGTGACTAGAGAGGGGTTTCCAGATTTCTCGTCCAAAATAAATAAAGTACAAGACTACCATTCTTGCCTCTTATCCCATAAAAGAACCATAAAACAAAAGAACAAAGCGATTGGCCTTAGGACGGCTCCCTCATTCCATTGCAAAGGGGATAAAAGAAAATACGCAGAACCGCTGGACCGGGCACCTCTAAACAAGTCCAAAGCCCACGTTGTATACCAGCCGGCAATGCTATGGTAATGAGACGGTAGGGAGCGTTACCAAATAAGGGTATGTTACTACGATAGTCAATGCTACTAGTTAACGCGCGATACGCTTACATTTGTTACCCTTGGGGTTGTTACCTCGGAGGGCCTACGCCAAAGCGGGCTCGGACTATACTCAGATTGTTTGATGACCAAATGTGCTTCGTCTTCAGACAAAAAAGACTTCAGACAAAAAAGAGGCAAAAGGCGGTTGTTCGGCTTCACATAAGAGCCGTGCATGACCAGACCTCGGCGAAGCCGCTCAGGGAGTTAGCCCCCCACAAACCCTAACCCACAAGTGTTCTCTGGGGGCACTCCCCCAGACCCCCTGGGTCGGCTTCGCCGAGCTATGTGTATCGGAGCCTCGCAGAGCCAAGGAGGTGCAGGGGGTTGCCCCCCCTGCAAAACCCTAACCCAAGTGGTTTCCTGGGGGCACGCCCCCAGACCCCCAGGGTCGGCTTCGCCGAGGTTTGGGTAGTGTTCGATGAAGCCTCGCAGAGCCACGGGGGTGCAGGGGGCTGGCCCCCTGCTAAACCCTAACCCAAGTGTTTTCCTGGGGGCACGCCCCCAGACCCCCAGGGCTCGCTTCGCTCGAGGCTATGGGTAGTATTCTGTTTTCTCTCTATTCGATGAAGCCTCGCAGAGCCACGGGGGTGCAGGGGGCCAGCCCCCTGCAAAACCTAACCCAGAAGTAGTTTTCTGGGGGCACGCCCCCAGACCCCCAGGGTCGGCTTCGCCGAGCTTTGGGTATGGGTTCGATGAAGCCTCGCAGAGCCACGGGGGTGCAGGGGTCTGGCCCCCTGCAAACCTAACCCACCCCAGGTTTTTTTTTTGAAATTGTCGTGCGGCTCGACCGAGTCGGCCGAAGTAGGAGGGTTTATTTAGCCGGACTGTGATTGGCTGGCCGGACCGGGGGAACGGGTGGTGGTGATTGGGACCAGTAGCTAGTTTTTCCTTCCCCATTCCTTCTCTTCAGGTTTTTGACGACGATGCTGAGTCGAGTGAACCGATCGGCTTTTGTGAGTGCGACAGGACCAATTAGACGACGTCTCTTGCTAACATGTGTAGAACCGACGAGCTTTTCATACGAGCCGGATTGCGAGCAAGGTGTTTGCACAGCAACCGGTGCGGGCCAAGGAGGCCTCGAAACACGTGAGCTCCAAGTACCCGGTGATTGACCACGAATACGACTGTATTGTGGTTGGAGCTGGTGGTGCGGGGCTCCGGGCGGCGTTTGGTCTGGCCGAGGCTGGATTCAACACTGCTTGTATCTCGAAGCTGTTCCCTACTAGATCGCACACCGTGGCCGCCCAGGGCGGTATCAACGCTGCGTTGGGTAACATGCATAAGGACGATTGGCATTGGCACATGTATGATACCGTCAAGGGCTCTGATTGGCTGGGAGACCAAGATGCGATTCATTACATGACCAAGGAGGCCCCACAGTCCATTATTGAGCTGGAACATTATGGTGTGCCTTTCTCACGTACCGAGGAGGGACGTATTTACCAACGTGCCTTTGGTGGCCAATCCAAGGAATTTGGCAAGGGCGGCCAGGCATATAGAACATGTGCTGTGGCGGATCGTACCGGCCATGCACTGCTTCATACGTTGTACGGCCAGTCGCTCAGACATAACACCAACTTCTTCATCGAATACTTTGCCATGGACCTGCTGATGGAGGATGGTGAATGTGTGGGCGTGATGGCGTACAACCAGGAGGACGGGACCCTGCACCGGTTCCGGGCCCATAAGACGGTCCTCGCCACCGGTGGCTACGGCCGAACCTACTTCTCGTGCACCTCGGCGCATACATGCACGGGCGACGGTCTCGCGATGGTCACACGAGCGGGTCTGCCCCTACAGGACCTCGAGTTCGTGCAGTTCCACCCCACGGGCATCTACGGCTCGGGCTGCCTCATCACGGAGGGCTCGCGAGGCGAGGGCGGCTATCTGCTCAACAAGAACGGCGAGCGCTTCATGGAGCGCTACGCGCCCACCGCGAAGGACCTGGCCTCACGTGACGTCGTGTCGCGCTCCATGACCATGGAGATTCGCGACGGCCGCGGCGTCGGCCCGGAGAACGACCACATCTATCTGCAGCTGTCGCATCTCCCAGCCTCGGTGTTGAAGGAGCGGTTACCCGGCATTTCCGAGACGGCGGCTATTTTTGCTGGCGTCGATGTGACCAAAGAACCGATTCCGGTCCTCCCCACCGTGCACTACAACATGGGCGGCATTCCGACCAAGTGGACCGGTGAGGCCCTGACCGTCGACGAGAACGGCAACGATAAGGTCGTTCCTGGTCTGTATGCCTGTGGCGAAGCTGCCTGTGTCTCCGTCCACGGTGCTAATCGTCTTGGTGCCAATTCGTTGTTGGATCTCGTCGTCTTCGGCAGAGCCGTCTCCCACACCATCCGCGACCAGCTCACCCCCGGGACCCCCCTGAAGCCCGTTTCGGCCGACATCGGCCACGAGTCCATCGCAAATCTCGACCACATCCGCACGGCTGATGGCCCGAAGTCCACGGCCGAGATCCGCAACGCGATGCAGCGCGTGATGCAGACCGACGTGTCCGTCTTCCGAACCCAGGAGTCTTTGGAAGAAGGTGTCAAGCGCATCACCGACGTCGACAAGTCCATCGTCGACATTGGCACCAAGGATCGCTCCATGATCTGGAACTCGGACATGGTCGAGTCCCTTGAGCTCCAGAACCTCCTCACCTGCGCCATGCAGACCGCCTATTCCGCCGTCGCCCGCAAAGAGTCCCGTGGCGCCCATGCCCGCGAGGACTATCCAGAGCGTGACGACGAGAACTGGATGAAGCACACCCTCTCGTGGCAGGACAAGCCCGGCGAGCCCGTCAAGCTCGGCTACAGAGGCGTCATCTCCGAAACCCTCGATCCAAACGAGTGCAAGTCCGTCCCCCCCGCTAAGAGAGTCTATTAACCCATTATAATCTGTATAGTCTAAAACTTCTTCTATCCTCTGAAAGATTCCCATGGAAAACCCTAATCCAGTTTCTGGGGGCACGCCCCCAGACCCCCAGGGTCGGCTTCGCCGAGGTTTGGGTAAAGTGCCTCGCAGAGCCTGCAAACCCTAACCCAGTTTTCTGGGGGCACGCCCCCAGACCCCCTGGGTCGGCTTCGCCGAGGTTTGGGTAGTGTTCGATGAAGCCTCGCAGAGCCACGGGGGTGCAGGGGGCCAGCCCCCTGCAAAACCTGACCCATGAGTGGTTTTTTGGGGGCACGCCCCCAGACCCCTAGGGCTCGCTTCGCGAGGCTATGGGTAGTGTTCTGTGCTTTTTATTCGTCGGAGCCTCGCAGAGCCACGGGGGTGCAAGGGGCTGGCCCCTTGCAAAACCTAACCCATGGGTGGTTTTCTGGGGGCACGCCCCCAGACCCCCAGGGCTCGCTTCGCGAGACTATGGGTGGTGTTGTGTGCTTTCTATTCGTCGGAGCCTCGCAGAGCCGCGGGGGTGCAGGGGGCTGGCCCCCTGCAAATGCTAACCCACAAGTAGTTCTTTTTTAAGAGAGCAGAACTGATTACAAGAAGTAATGAGCTAGAAACTTTTTGGGAGTGTTACTAGGTTAGGGTGGTTAGTTATCTACCGGTTAACTGAACTAACAGCGGTAGTTGGCTTATGTTTGTGTTAGGGAGGGAGAAATTGGGGTTTAGTTAGGCTTTCAGAGGTTTAGTTGCGCTTCTGTTAGTTGGTTAAGGAAGGGTGAGTCAGATCTGGTGGGATTAGGTGGTGTTTCCCCAGGAGTACGCGCCTGGGTTAGGATTGCAGGTGGCTGGCCCCCTGCACCCCCGTTGCTCTGCGAGGCTTCAACGAATAGAAAGAGGAAACACTACCCATAGCTTCGAGCGAAGCGAGCCCTGGGGGTCTGGGGGCGTGCCCCCAGAAAACAGTTCTTTTTTTGGGGTGTATTTTCATATTGGAAATGTGGCTGTTTTGTGGCGGTGCTTGTGGCAACAGATTGGGAGGTGTTTCACCAACATCACAATTTTGCGACAGTACAGCCACAGTATACAGGCTGGATAAAGTGTCTGAAGAAAGCAGGAATTTGTTTTCAACTGTGTATATGTGAAGGTTTGGTTGCGGACTGCCCCACTGCTCTGTGCTCGCTTCCCAGGTTACGGTATGAAACTGGCCTGCATGCATATGGGAAGCAGATAGTTAGGGCCATGAAGGTTTCGCCGCAATTTTCTTTTCTAGAAAAAGGAGCATGCAAAGCATTTGACCAGTATCCAGAGGAGTGGATAAAATGAAACAAGGGTAGCGTTGATATCCATTAAAAGGGCAAGTTTTTGTCGGTATAGAACAATTTCTGTAACGCAGAAAAATAACGCTTCAGTTATGGCTAGACTAATTATTTCATCATCATCAGGGATGATTTCGCGAGATAAGAGTCTACGGAGATTTCCGAAGAGCTGAACTGATGCTTTTTGCTTCTTTTTCTAGAAAAAGAAGAATACCACTAGAGATTCCTGACGTATACTCCTCTCTCGAATTTCGGCACTCTAATATAATAGATTTAACGAATACCACTAGAACGACGGTTTGCAAAGGTGCCTGTAATGACTGTTGGTTGGGATAAAACGCTTTTGCTAGAAGATAGCAGGGACCAGTTGCTTACTCAGGGTTGGTTTCCGTAAAGAAGGATACTTCAGCCAAGATGAACTAATGGTTTCTTTTTGCGGAATATGAATACTTGTAATGGGTGAAGATTGGGTTCTGCGGTACGGATAGGCATATGCGAGGCAGAACAATGGTTTTTCTTCCCTTTTTTAGGAGAAAAAAGAAGATCCCCTAACGGTGGGCTATCATACATTCGGAAAATACGAGGCTTACGTACGGCTTTAATTTTCTGTGGTGATGGTAATTGCAGGTGATTGACATAATAATTGCAGGCAATCACGTATACGCGCGTGCATGCATGCGCGACGGAGGGTATAAAGAACTGCCAATTGTGCAATAAACTAGAGGGCGAGCAGTGTACTATGAAGTTTTTGGATGTTTTGACAGTTGGAGTATTGGCTGGAAGTGTGTTTGGTCAGGATGGGGAGCAGCAGCCTTTGGTTCATGAGAGGATTCCGGGTGAAAGTTTGTACAATTCCCGACCAGACATTCACCCGTCCAAGCTGAAGGTGAAGATTTATGAACCAGAGAAGGTTTATGCGGGGTACTTGTATTCATCCCCTTGGGCAGCACCGTGGACTAATGATTTTGTCACACAGGTTGTAGACAAAATCGGTCCACATGTGTTTAGGGAGGACGGTGAGCTTGTTTGGACCGGATATGGGGTTTTTCCCAATGATGTCGGTAACTTGATGCCTCAGGTGTACAATGGAGAGCAGGTGTTCACGTTTTACAACGGATTGTTCGTTGGTGGTGGAATTGGGCTGGGCACTTACAGGGTGGTGAACAGTGATTTTGACGTTGTGAAAAGGGTTGGCTTGAAAACGCCATTTTTACATGATATCCACGAATTCGTCTTCACCGGTGAAGACACCGCTGTGTTCACCAACTATAGGCCGGTTCCGTATAGTTTTGAAGGTCTGGAGGAGTACACATCATTGGAAAGTGGCTGGATATATCGCGGTGACATTGTAGAGGTCAACGTGACTACCGATGAAGTACTGTTTCAATGGAACTCATTGGACCACATTCCAATTAATGAAAGTGTGGTTTTGACAGACTTGGCCATCAAGGGCAATACCAGTATTAATCCGTTTGACTACCTCCACATCAACTCCATCTCAAAGGATGATGACGGAAATTTCTTGGTTTCTGCGCGTCATACATGGACTATTTACTACATTGACGGAGAGACTGGTGATATCATTTGGAGATTGGGTCAAAATAGCACCGATTGGACTATACATGAAAATGCCACATTTGCCTATCAACATCATGCCAGATGGGTTGATCCTGAAACAACTGACTTACCTAAAGAACCACACGTTCGATACCTCTCGCTTTTTGATAACGAAGGATACGGAGACGCTTTACACCAGATTCCTGGTTACAGAAACTACTCGCGTGGACTCATTGTCAAACTTGACTATGAAAGTCGTTCGGTGAGTCTAGTTCAAGAGTACCTTCTTCCACAGCCAGAACATACAAGTGACTCCCAAGGCAGTGTCCAAGTCCTGCCAAACGGAAACGTATTAATCGGCTGGGGCGCAAACCCAGTTATCACCGAACACCTGTTTACAGGCGAACCGGTTTTCCATGCCGTAATCAACGACAAAGAGTATTCATCCTATCGAGCCTTCAAAGGCCCCTTTGAGGGTAATCCGAAAGAACCTCCAGCAATTGTATCAGTCTACGACACTAACAAAAACGTCACAACCATCTACGTATCATGGAACGGCTCCACAAAGATCAAAGCCTGGAACATCTACACCCCAACTCACCTCCTAACAACGGTCCCCCACAAAGACTTCGAGACTATTTACGAAATTCAAGGCCATTACAAGTCGTTGAAGGCTGAAGCACTGGATCAAAATGGTGTCCCCCTCGCAGACACTCATTTTGAAAGTACGTACCAAATCTAGCTGCTTATGGTTAGTTATTTTCAGAAATGGAACAAAACGTTAGTACCATTTCCCTACAGATCAAAACATGGCTGCTTTATTGTCAAGTGGTTTCTTCTTTTCCAGAAAAGATTTACAAACGTTTGTTCCGCCTACAATCCTAACCCAGAAGTGTTTTCTGGGGACACGCCCCCAGACCCCCAGGGCTCGCTTCGCTCGAGGCTTTGGGTAATGTTCAATTCTTTCTATTCGTCGGAGCCTCGCAGAGCCACGGGGGTGCAGGGGGCTGACCCCCTGCAAAACCTGCCACAGTAGTAGCTTTCTGGGGGCACGCCCCCAGACCGCCAGGGCTCGCTTCGCTCGAAGCTTTGGGCAATGTTCAATTCTTTCTATTCGTCGGAGCCTCGCAGAGCCACGGGGGTGCAGGGGGCTGGCCCCCTGCAAAACCTAACCCAGAAGTAGTTTTCTGGGGGCACGCCCCCAGACCCCCTTGGTCGGCTTCGCCGAGGTTTGGGTAGTGTTCGATGAAGCCTCGCAGAGCCACGGGGTTGCAGGGGGGGCAGCCCCCTGCAAAGCCTAACCCAGAACTGTAACGGAAGTTTGGCGAAAAACTACCAATTGAACGATGTACTAGTCTGTTTTGATTTCTATTAAGTTGCAAAATGCATCTGTTTGGTTGTTGTTTTGCATTTGTGGTTGATAAGTCCTGAGTTGTGAAGGAGGGATGTTAGTTTCTTCTGCGAGCTCGTTCAACGGTTTGGTTAGTTGTTTGAAGTTGTCTGGGATTTTCAAGTCAGAGATGTTTGAGTTGATCCATTTGAGTTCGATGTCTATCTGATTGAACAGATCGGTGTTGGTTTTGTGGGTGGCTCTCAGAATGGCCAACCATTCGGGGTCATAGGATAGAGGTTGATCCGGTTGGTCAACGTCGATGTTGATTAATTCCAAGAACTTTCGACGGGGAAGACACTTGTCAAGAGCGAGGAAAGACGTACGCGGATATCCTGTGGGAGTTGGTGGTGTTTCGTCAACCTCCGCTTCCAGATCTAAATCGATTTGGTCGGGATTTTCATCGAGAGTGATTTCGTCAGGATTACCATCGTCCAGATCTAGCTCAATTTCATCTTCATTGATCTTTGCCTTCGCGTCATGAGTGTACAACGCGGGATATCGCACATGGAGATGTGCGGAGAACCAGTAGGCAGGTTTTATGGTCTTCAACAGCTCCATTGCTGGCGGAGAGCCCAGCATCCCCTTTTCAATGTCTGCTTTGAAGAATGGCTTCGCCTTTAGAAGCCAATTGAGGTTTCCATACTGATCAATGCCCGCAGGCCAGTCATGCGACATCATAACATCCATCCGCTCCCGTATCAGGGCCAATCGCTGAACCTCGGTCCGCCGGACGTGGAACACCGACCGCTCCGCATTTCTGTCATATGGCACTCGCTCGTAGTGCGGCTTGTCAAACGAATGGGGGTTATATATCCCGGAAAGCCCCCCGACCCTCAGACCCCTAAATTGCACCACCCCAGCCGCACCCAGATAATATATATTTGGGGCCAACCACCCGCCATAGAACAACTCCTGCATGTAGCAACTCGACTCGTGATTACCACCAATAACAATCGTCAGATAGGGCGCCTTTCGCTCGCCAGTGTGATATTGCCTAAAGTCCCCCATCGCCCTATACTTTGGTGGACAGGCCATGCAATTCAGGTCCTGCTCATTCCGCATCGCCTGGAAATCGCCACAAATCAACACCAAATCAACACTCCCATACCGTCTACTGATTTCATCGTATATGCTATTCAACTGTCCATGGCAGCAGCCCTCCACTACAACCTTCATACCAGTAACCTCCTCAGCTTGTTGGATGAGTATAAATATAGTCCCATGCAGTGAATAAATGTCGGGCCGAGACCGGCTCCCGGCATGAGCCGTCAGGGTAACTAGCTGGGGGCACGCCCCCAGACCCCCTGGGCTCGCTTCGCTCGAGGTTATGGGTATGTATTCGTTGGAGCCTCGCAGAGCACGGTGGTGCAGAGGGCTGCCCCCTGCATTCCTAAGCCAGTTGTTGTTTTCTGGGGGCTGCCCCTGCAAACCTAATCCAGCTGTATATGTAAATGTAAGCATGCGTCCGTCTAGATGGACGTTCCACCATCTGTTGTAACCAGCTAGGTCTATTGGATGGTCTTCACCACACCGTACTCCACTCCACAAATAAGAGATTAAGTAAACACTATGGCTTTAAAGGTAAGTCTCAACGTCGGACCGAGTTGGGACGCCACAATATTCAGAGTTCGGATTGATTGTTGCCAAGGCAACGTTATCAGTGACGGGAGATCGACAGGTCAGTGCTGACGTCGTAGGTGAGGTTGAAGAAAACAGCTGCAGAGGACAATTGAGAGATGATGGACAGAGGAACGAGTGATGAACCTGTGCCCGATAGTGTTATCAATGGCGAGAGTGACGGTTTGGAGGAACCTCTGAATGAGAACTATCTTTGTTTAAAGTTTTCTGAGACGGGATGGAAGGGCAAAATAGAGGACGCGATGTCAGCGTCTGAACCGGGAGACGGAGACTTTGTGATTGAGTTTATAGAATGCAAAGGAAAGTTTATGGATTACATTCATTGGTATTTTCAGCGTTTCGTTCACAGAAGGCATCTTTTATCAGCGGATTACAAGAAACATAGGTGCATCGCGATAGTGTCATGTGACGAACACGAATCTGGTGTCTGTCAGTATGATGAGGAGGTACCAAGCGATCTCCAAGCTATTGGTCCCGGCGTATCTGGCCTTTGTTCCTCCCTGGGATCTGCAGACGTGATATTGCCCGGATACACGAAACAGCCCGACAGCTCTTATAAACCAAGGATGTCTGACATATTGAGCGCAGTCAATGGAAGAGAAATGACCATTTCCTCCGCCATGGAATACGCTGTGTCCATATTTGTGGCCCAGAGAATATTACAACCGTCAAATTTTGCACAAACGTAATATCGAGTTAGCAATTGGTTTAGTCCTATACTTCTTTTTCGGAAAAGTAGCAAACGAATTAGTTCCTCTCCATTACCGGTGGTTCTTACTACGCGAAATAACTTTTCTAGCTAATAGTTCATTCGTTTCTTTTTCCAGAAAAGCCAACCCGGAGGCTGGGATCTTATCCTTAAAGCCAGGTAATGTCATGAGAGACGCTCAAGAGACTGGTTACCCTTACCTCGACGAAGCCGACCCAGGGGGTCTGGGGGCGTGCCCCCAGAATAAGCACAACCATGTGTCTATAACGTGCGGCTGTAGAGGGTCTATGCGTAAGCCGAATCAGAGTATAAATATAAGCCGATCCCGGCGTGTAGAACAGAAGTAATGTTGGAACGGCTTCCTACAGAGGTTATTCTAAAGTGTGTCAAAAGACTAGAGCTGGTTGATTGCATGCTGTTAAGAGCGACATGTAAGGTGTTTGACAAGCTAGTTACCGCTTATCTTTGGCGGCACGTTAAGATCCGCATCCACAGATGCAGAATGGGGAGCAGATCTGGGCAATGTTCAGTGTGTTGTAACACATTATATGATCATTGCGATAAGAACAGATGGGATAGTATGAACCGAGAAGTTTGCTGCGTATTTGAAGATGAAAGAGACCCTGACGAAGGAGGATATTCACATGAAATGAGTCCTCCTTCGTTGAAGCGGATGCCGGCAGGGTTGTATGATGACGACCGCTGGTTTCTAGAATACCCCTTGTGTGACAAGACCGACTACAATAGTTACTTGCTACAGGTTATGCGAAGGGAGACTTTTCTTCATGTGTTTGAGCTGCATTTGCTGGTTGAGTCCAGCAATCCGTGTAATCGGGTCATTTCAAACATTGTGAAGGCCTTCAAGAGTGTCAGCTTTCAGCACAACTACCTGTTGAACCGTCTTCGAGTCCAGGCTGAGTCTCCCGTCATCATCAACCTCCTTGAAAGGCTTCAAGACCTACCCAGGCGGAATACGGATATTTGCATCAATGGTACCTTTAGCAACATGCATATTCTTTGCGAACTGCCTCATTTTGCAACCCTGGGTGAGAAGCTAACTATGTTGGCATTTACTGAATTGCAGCTCGGAGGACTCACTTTAGACCAAATTCAAATTCTACAAACCATCCTGGCGCGATCGCCTAATTTGCACGCACTCTTCTTCAACTGTGTCCAGTTCTCAAACCAATCAGCCAACAGCCCCCATCTCGCTACCTTACTTACGCCCATCGAATCGCAAATTTCATCGTTCTCTATATACTCCCACGAGGACGACATCCAACAAGTCCGCCAAATCCTACTAAACAGGACTTTTCCCAACCTAACCTTCCTACAAATCTGCCCAGTGGTCCTTGAACTTGTCCTGGAACTGCTTGAATCCAACCTCCTCGCCTTTCCCAACCTTGAAACTCTCAACGTTGCAACGCCTCATCACCAGCTATGTCCAAAAGATAATCTATCCGAAGTCACTACCGCAATCGCCCGTCTGTCGCAATACCCTGCCCAGTGCCCTCGTCTCCAAACAATTGTTCTACTCACACACTTGTTCATCCCAGTTGTCTTCCCCTTAAACACATCTCCCTACAGTGTCCGCGGCCTCAATCATCACATATATGTACCATTTAGCTCATGAATTAAATTAGCATGTTTTCCATCTACCCTTGAGAAGGCATCCTCTTTCCTGAAAGCATGGGCAAGGACTTATAGGGGGTCAGCCCCTGCAAACTTAACCCAGAACTGGTATTCTGGGGGCACGCCCCCAGACCCCCTGGGCTCGCTTCGCGAGGCTATGGGTAGTGTTCTATCGTTCTATTCGTTGAAGCCTCGCAGAACCACGGGGGTGCAGGGGGCTGGCCCCCTGCAAACCTAACCCAGAACTGGTTTTCTGGGGGCATGCCCCCAGACCCCCGGGGCTCGCTTCCCTCGAGGCTATGGGTAGCGTGCTGTACTTTCTATTCGTTGAAGCCTCGCAGAGCCAGGGGGGTGCAGGGGGCTGGCCCCCTGCAAACCCTAACCGAGAAGTGGTTTTCTGGGGGCACGCCCCCAGACCCCCTGGGTCGGCTTCGCCGAGCTATCGGTGTCTAGTCTATGGAGCCTCGCAGAGCCACGGGGATGCAGGGGGCTGGCCCCCTGCAAATATTATCCAAGGCTAGTTTATATTAGGCGTTCAGCTTCGGGTCTGGGCTCGGGGCTCTGAACACGCGCCGATATCGGGACCAGTGTCGAACGGACACACCAATGCTAGATCGATTGCCCCCTGAGTTGGCGGAAAAGTGTATAGGGTGGCTTGAATTGCAGGATGCTTTTAATGTCAAGGCGACATGTAGAGTGCTGGATAAGGCAGTCATGAGGTATTTGTGGAACCGTGTGGAAGTTAGAGTGGTGGATAGGCCGGGGGGAAGCGGATTTACAGGCCAACACACTGTACTTGCGATAGATGCGAACCTAGAGCTGGGCTCTCGTCGTGTGCTGATGATGACAGGAGACTACCGCAAATCCGCAACATGGGTGCGAGACCCAAGTTGGGGATTACCGTTGATCGCCAGCAAAATGTTGACAATTATGTTCTTTCCCGGACTCGGCGAAGGGCCTTTGATCTCGTTCAACAGCTTTCTATCATCGTTACTGCTGATGGTGATTGTGACTGGGTTTTTAACGATATAATTGGACATTTTAAAATGTCTTCGTTGGCCTTTTTGAATCTGACCCTGGTCCCAAATAAGCTGGGCCTTCTTTCAAAGGTACAATCCATGAACGTTGAACAGATGGCTGTTTCCTTTTACCCGCTCCGAAGTGCTCGCACCAACATCTACCAGCTTAATCGGCATCTTGCAAATGACCGACTGAGCCAAAGACTGGTCTCTTTGGGTCTGGGTATGTTGTCGTTTGAACGAGGAGAAGACAAGGTGGACCCAGAATATGGAGTCACCGACCAACTGAGTCTCTTTCGCGATATGACCAACCACCAGCTCATCTCAATCCGACATCTATACATTGAACGGATGTACTTCAATCCTTCGGATCTGTCCAACCCAGCATTAACAGAGATCTTTACAATGCTGCAGTCGCAATTGCAATCCCTAATGCTCTACACCTTCCAACAAAACAGCTCCAACCCAGAAGCGCTAACCAAAATGTTCTCGAACAAGCGGTTCGAACAGCTCCACTTCCTGCAAACCTGTGGACTGACCCTCCGAACAATCGTTGCCCTGCTACGAGAGGACACGTTACAATTGCCTGTCCTGAGACACATCAACGTGGTCGATAAAACGCTCTACTACGCCATTACTGAAAATCCACAGGGCCTCAACGACCTCATGAACGTTTTCAAAGCCAAGTGCCCTGGACTAGACTCAATCCTCTTTATCCCATTCGCAACCGGTTCACCTCCACCGCAATTGGTCAATGCCAAAACTGAAAACAACACCCCCTCCCTAGCCCCTCGTGTTCATTACATGACCATCAATGCAACATTTTGATGCGACTATAACTTTCTCTTTCCCCCCACACCCCTCTGGTCTGCTTTCGCGACTGTCTCTGGGGGCACGCCCCCAGACCCCCAGGGTCGGCTTCGCCGAGGTTCGGGTCAACCAACCTTCCGCGAAGCGGAACAACGCTTTTTGCTTCTTTTTCTGGAAAAAGAAGGATACTTCAGGACTAGGAGCATCGCTGGGGGCACGCCCCAGACCCCCAGGGTCGGCTTCGCCGAGGGTTGGGTAAACTAAGCTTCCGCGAAGCGGAACAACGCTTTTTGCTTCTTTTTCTGGAAAAAGAATAGTCGCTGTGGGGCACGCTGGATTATTCTTGTGACTACAATTCTGGCGTTTTCTCAATTGAAGCTGTTGTTGTCCTCTGACAAAGTATGAAAGCAGGTGTTTGTGGATTCGCTGGTCTTAGTTGTTTACCGCCTACAACTCTTGCATTGGAGAAACAAAATCAGCCTACGCTTTATTGGTGATCTTATTATTTTTTTCCTAAAAAAAAAAAAAAACAAGCGGAATCTCTGCAAGTCTCACTGGAGTTGTCTGTTTTTTTAAATTACTCTCATAATAGCCTGGAAGCATTAATTGGCGCGCTAGTACCAAGAATGTGGTGGACCATACTTCTCGGTGGTGACTACAACTCAAGCCTTTCTCAATAACTTGACTCTACAGTGTTGTATTGTGAAAAAGGCTGAAAGTGGATTCTTGCTTCTGGATAAGCTGGCGATCACTTATTTCATTGATGCTGTTCACCACCTACTACTCTGAACAATACTGATTCCTTGCATGGAAAAGCATACCAGACTAACCTTTTTGGAAATGGAATTTCTGACTTTTGGCCAATTAACTATGTTGTCATCCTTTTGGAGTCGATTTGACTGTTTACTCGTTCCTACAAGGGCATTCTTTCTGCAGCTTTTGACTCTTCTACAAAGAAACGACCCGTTTCTAAAATCAGGTTACTTTCTACGGACTAGTACAGCACTCTTGGTTCTTGATTCTTTTCTGGAAGAGAATGAACCGTTTTTACAAGTGCAGATTTTCTTTCTGCAAACGAGACACACTTTTAGTAGTTTTCTGGAAATGGACAAACCACTCAGTCGCAGTCTGACAATTCTGCGAAGCAGAACTAACACTTTTGGTTCTTTTCTGTAAAAGGCTCCAACCATCTACCCGGGTTGAAGCCCCACAGAGCCGGGGGGTGCAGGCGCCAGCCCCCAGCAATCCTAACACTCTAGTAGGTTTTTCTGGGGGCGTGCCCCCAGACCCCCCTGGGCTCGCTTCGCTCGAAGCTTTGGGTAATGTTAAATTCTTTCTATTCGTCGTAGCCTCGCAGAGCCACGGGGGTGCAGGGGGCTGGCCCCCTGCAAATCCTAACCCAGGAGTAGTTTTTCTGGGGGCACGCCCCCAGACCCCCAGGGTCGGCTTCGCCGAGATTATGTGTATGCATTCGATGAACCCTCGCAGAGCCACGGGGGTGCAGGGGGCTGGCCCCCTGCAAAACTTAACCCACAAGTGGTTTTTCTGGGGGCACGCCCCCAGACCCCCTGGGTCGGCTTCGCCGAGAGTTGGGATGTGGATGTGTTCGATGGAGCCTCGCAGAGCCACGGGGGTGCAGGGGGCCAGCCCCCTGCAAACCTAACCCAGGCGAGGGTTTTCGATGGAAAGATGTGTGTATTTTTGAGAGTCTACTTAGAATTTAAAGACCTGGTCCTTGTTGAAGCCCATGTCCTTGAGCATGCCCGTGAGCTCACCCTGGTCCTGTGGGGAGACCTTGTTTCCGGAGAAGGCGTCGTAGAAGGGGGGAGGGCCGCAGACGAAGATCTTGACGTTGCCGGTATGGTCGCCTGGCTTGAACATGTTCTTTTCGAGGTAGTCCTGGTTGATGAAGCCGGTCTGGCCCTTCCATTCCTTGGTTGGCTTGTCGACGAAGTAGTGGACCTTGAACTGGTCTGGGTTCTGCTTTGCGATTGCGTCGATGTGGTCCTTGATGAGGATGTCGTCCTCGGTGACATTGCCGTAGAAGAGATGGACCTTGGTCTGATCCTTGGGGTCCTTGTTGATGCGGTGCATGAGCTGATAGAGCGGGGTGATGCCGGTTCCGGCACCCAACAGGGCAATTTCGCGGTGCATGTTGGGCTCCCACTTGTACTTGGTGATGGGGCCCTTGACGGCGAGGGTGTTGCCCGGCTGGAGGGAGTGGATGTGCTTGGACATGAGGCCCTTGTCGTAGACCTTGATGACAAGCTCAAACGTGCCCTGCTGGTCCGGGTCGGACACCGGGGTGTATGGTCTAATCACGTTCTTGCCGTTCTCCTCGCGGGTGAACTTGGTGAGGATGCAGCCGGCGGTCTCGAGGCCGAGGATCTGGTCCTTCTGGGGCAATTCGAAGACGAAGTGCTTCGTGTTGTGGGACACGGTGTCCACCTTGGCCAGCTTGAACTCGGTCCACTCATTGGGGTCCGTGAGGGCCTTCTTGGACTCGGCGTGCACCTGGGCGGACGAGTAGTAGGCGACCCCCGCGGCAGCAGCGACGCCAGCAGCGACGGGAACCCAGTTGGCCACCCGTCTGGAGGACACCGGACGGGCGGCGCTGGCGAACCCTCGCGTGGAGAGAGGCAATTGACGTGAAAGCGTTCGGAATTGGTTCATTGTGATTGGCAGAATACAAAGAAACAACCTTCTCGGAGCGGAGCAAGCTATATTTATAATCCACACGCTGCGGGCGGATCGGACCGGTCGCTCGCGCCGCACGTTGCGCGTAAATCCCAGACCGATGGCGTCACCCCACGAAAATCTCAGATCCACCCCCCGACATTTGCTACTTGTTTCCCCTGTCGGCTATCCAATTGATTTTCTAACATGATAGGTTGGATTCTGGGGGCATGCCCCCAGACCCCCTGGGTCCGCTTCGCGGATTTTGGGCATATATAGCATTGTTTGCGGAAACTATGAAGTCTTTTGCACTGCCACTGCTTCCAGAAGTTTTAATCATTAGAGATCAATTGGCTTCTGGGGGCATGCCCCCAGACCCCCTGGGTCCGCTTCGCGGATTTTGGGCCTATAAATTGTTCGCAGGAACTAGGAGTCCCTCTCGCACTGTCACTGCTTATAGAAATTCAAGTGGATTAGTAATAATAAAATACTGTGAGTAGCCTCGAGCGAAGCGAGCCCAGGGGGTCTGGGGGCGTGCCCCCAGAAATCTGTTCTGGGTTAAGGTACTGACTATTTCCATTGCTTCTAGAAGTTTTGACTTATAACAGATTAACTGGATTAGTAGTAATAAAGCGTACTACCAGTAGCCTCGAGCGAAGCGAGCCCAGGGGGTCTGGGGGCGTGCACCCAGAAATCAGTTCCGGATTAAGGTACTGACTGCTTCCATTGCCTCTAGAAGTTTTGGCTTATAACAGATTAATTGGATTAGTAGTAATAAAGCATAATGCCAGTAGTCTCGAGCGAAGCGAGCCCAGGGGGTCTGGGGGCGTGCTCCCAGAAATCAGTTCCGGGTTAATGTGCTGCTACCATTGCTTCTAGAAGTTTTGAAATGAAACAGATCAATTGGATAAGTAATAATAAAGCATAATGCCAGTAGTCTCGAGCGAAGCGAGCCCAGGGGGTCTGGGGGCGTGCCCCCAGGAAACAGTTCTGGGATTAATATTGCAAGGATGAGGCCTGCCTCAACGAAGACCTCTTGGACTCGCCCTGCGGACATTGGTGTGAAGGGTGTGTGTACATTTACCGGGGTGTTAGAGAGTTTGTGCCTTACTTCAAAAGCCGGTTCGTTTTGCTTCGCTGTCTAGGAAATAAGAGGAAGAGAACTTGGTAGGACGTGACAGAGCAAGTTTTTTCGAACATAATCTGAAGCCAATGAATCTGCTTCGCGGATTTCTGGGTCTTGGGTGTATATATTGGTGAGGAAGAGAAGTGGTATTCATGTAGGTTATCTATAAAGGGCACCTGCTTTTTGCTTCATTTTCTAAAAAGACCTAGAAAGGAGTTCAGAGCACATATAGCTTGAAACAGACATTGTTCCAGGACATGTATCCAGATCGAGCTTGGGACTGAGGCCGTATGTTTGCGGAATGACGTCTCTTTGCATCGGCCTTGCAAATTAAAGTTACTTTACGGAAGGGATTTCATTCCTTAAAGCATATCGACTGTAGTGGAGACATGCGTGACAGAGAAAGCTCTCCGTTCACGATTTCTCCACGAATCTACTGACTCGTAACGCAGACCAGATAAAGTTGTACCACTGTATAGGCGTTTTATTGTAGAATAAATATCGTTACTTCTGAAATTAAAAACAGGTGATGGTGTCTTGGAAACATAGTACTCTCCAGTAAAAAACCTGCACTAGATTAATCTCAAAACAATAGCTGGGATTGCGGAAGAAACCACCAAGAAGCATTCACCTTAGTTTAGACGGCTAGAGAATACTGAGCGAAAGTCCTCCACTGCCTGCAGTTAAAAATGGTGTGTTTAATTCATCAGGTTAATTCAGCGCCTTTGGAAATAATATCGGCAAGTAGAATTGGAGTTTTGAATTACACACTCAGGTAATCACTAATTATATTAATTTAGAAGCCACAATATTTTCATTTCCCCGCTCTTAGAACGTAGGAAACTGCTTTTCTGCGTTTACTTTTTGTTTTTAGCGGATACCTGGCAAATGCTGGTTTCGCTTGTTTCCAGATCATGCATTCTAGAACGGAACCAGCCACAATTGTGTATATAAGCTTAATATCCCATCTGGCTTATAGAAATACTGCGTCCACTATGCATGTCTTTTCCTGAAAAAGAAGACGGTGTGCTGAATGCATATCGCGTACGTACATGTTCGAATTCTACTAGTACTATATAGCTAGATCTATTTCAAAAGCTTAAGTACGTACGTACGTATATACGCGTGTATATATATACATATATATAATTCCTGCATGCATGCATGCATCAGGGATGCGATTTAAAAAAATCTCCCGAGGGTGATTCGAACACCCGATCTCAAGATTATTGAGGAGAACTACACCTAGAAGGTGCCCATTACAGTCTCGCGCTTTACCACTAAGCTACCGGGAGAACTCGCTGAATTTTTAGAATTTGAGTAACTGTAATGGTCATCACTATATATGTGGCAAATTGTGGCTGTGCAGCGGAAAATGTGGCTGTGCAATAAGTTGACTGGACGACAACATGGTACATCAAAGCACAAAGTGCTACAAATGAACCAATATAGTATCAGCCAGTTGTGAACAACCCAGGACACGCCACAGGAGGTTGGTTCTTCCGAATCCGGGTCTGACTGTGTCGTGGGTTGATTTGATTGATTTTATCTTGTTCATAGCCCTATGTAAGCCACGTGTTGTAGTCTACATCAAATCGGGTCATGTTTCGCGTGTTGGGCTGATCTGGTCGGACATTTTCAGCATTGTCTTATTCGCACATTGAATGTCGCTGCAAGCGTGGCCGGGTAATAATAATAATACTCAATTTTACTCCAGAGTAATTATGATATACACGTATATATGTGGCACTTCAAGCTGGAGAGTTCACATATTGGTCCGATTCAGACGTTTCGGCGTTTTTAAGTATTCATCATTGGGTTGGTTGATGGCGCCGGATTCCACTCAATTAATGAGCATGTGGGAAAACCGTTTCGTACGTCGAGACAAACTCTGGACTCCACTGGACAGAACCCACACAAGCGACCCTTCCGCAGAAGAGATTACCATATAATAGGACTGATGCTGTATCGATTTGATGAACTCAACCACCGCATCTAGGCCCTTTTTGCTGTCAAGGAGGGCCTTCAAGTTGAGCTCTGGTGAAGCTTGCTTCAGAACTTATCTGGCATTCTCATATTGACCACATCTTACCAATATATGTGGAATGTCTTCCAACTCACCGCACGAGCAGTTGTATTCTTTGTTGGCGAAGCTCAACCTCTGTAAGTAGCTTCCGAATTATCTATGTTGTGTTCGCATTTGTATGATTCTGTTAAGCACTTGGCGCAAACGAGTGTGCAGGAAAACCACTTTCGTATAATTCGCGTCAACGAGACTCACTGGGAAAAAACGCACACAAGCCGCCATTGTTGTGTTGACAGAGGCCGCCGCTCGCTTGTGTGGGTTTTGCCCAGTGAAGACCAGAGTTCATCTCTACATACGAAATGTTTTCCCACATACTAATTAATTGAGGGAATCCGGCGCCATCAATCAACTCAACGATGATGAATACGCTAAAATGCCGAAACATCGGAATCAGACCAAAATCAACAAGAGAACACTTTGATTTTCGGTGCCCCATTTGAAAAAAAGCCATTTCGGACATTAACAAATTCAGATGAAGAAAGGACTGACCGCCATATTTTGAACTGACTTCACACAACAGCGTCAAAATTTATAACAACAGTATCTCGAAGGCCCACTTAGTAGAAATAGCCTCTTCTAATAAAGCCCCCTCGAGTGAGCTTTGGAATACGCACTATCGGTCTAAGCTCATAGACCAAATGGAACCAAAGCTTCGGCTATAATACTAAAGCGTGGAAATGCCAGGAATCTGAAAAATTGCACTAGTATTTTTATGTGTAAACATGAGCTATCATCCGCTTCATACCACATCAAACACGAGGACAGGTGTACAAACTCGCTTCTTGGCCAAAATCATGGAAATAGTTAAAGAAGCGTAGTTGACTGAACCTGCTACCCTCTGGCCGGGGCGGAAAGTGTGCACGATACGCTAACTTTAAAACGACCATACAATTCATGTGTACAGAATGATGAGGGATATTCAAGATGCCTTTGATTAACCTCACAAAGATGCTCTATTGGGTATACTCAAAGTACAAGCTGTCTTCAACCACCACCCGTGGGATTTATTAATTCATGCCTAAATTGACCTACCTCTCTAATCATTAAGGGGACGCTGCACCAAAATCAATTCATTCAAGCAGATACCCCACTAGCCTCGCAGAGCCACTGGAGCCCCGATCAAGGTGTTTAAAACCATTGATTGATTTCCTGGGGGCCCGCCCCCAGACCCTCAGGGTCCGCTCCGCGGATTATGGACACCAATTCTATAAACAGAACCATTTGATTAAACCATTGACCAGGATAAAATTTACTACTTAGTGTCCTCCGTTGCCGAATATCATCAAAGTGATGTTTTGTCTGCAAACTTGGAAACTTTAAAAACTGATCCCCTGTATCCCATTACCTCGAGCGAAGCGAGCCAGGGGGGTCTGGGGGCTTGCCCCCAGAAAAACCGGTGCTGGGTTAGGATATTACAAGGAGCCAGCTCCTGCACCCCGTGGCTCTGCGAAGCTTCAACGAATGGAAATAGTGGAACACTACCCATAACGTAGGGCGATGCCAGCCTCAGGAGGCCTACCCCAGATAAAACCACTCCAATGTCAGGTTTCGCAGGGGGCTGACCTCTCAAGTCATAACGCGGTAGTTTTTCTGGGACAAGCCCCAGAAACCCTGGGCTCGCTTCGCTCGAGGTTGTGGCTGGCCCACTATGTCGCCATTATACTATAAAATGGAGGAAGAACAGGGAACGTAGATCATAGGGTTTTTTGTCGGGTTCTTTATTTCGTAGGAGTGTTTCTGGACTCGGATCCAGACTAGATTTCATGAACTGGGTGACCATAATTTGCGCCAAAGGAATTCATTCCATGTAGACGTTCATCAAGTTCGAGGAATAGCTGGTGAACTTGGTTAGAAAAACCATATAATGTACATACGGCAAATTGATACCGCGAAGCCCGATATTAATTAGCTGTGAATCGATGCACTATCGTGGTCGGTCAACGTGAATATCCAACTCCAAACTCAATCCGAAACCATTTTGACATAACAACGGTTTTAAAATAGCGTTCGCATGCATGTGGAATCCGAGCTTTTCCAAGACGCCTAACGAGGCTGACACAGTCTAGAGAAGAAATTTATATAATGTTGTTCCACTAACTCGGTATTAATTCTTTTCCTAAATAGAACCAAAAAAAGGATAGTTTGGGAGGCTTCTTACTTCCTCAATTACAATTTTAACCCATAGATTTGCTACTAGAGCTCAGCACTCTGCAAATCCAAAAGAAACTAGTCTGCATACATTGTCCTTTCACCAGAAAAACCCAAAAGCGGTCGCTCTGCAACGCCCCATCTTAAGCTCCTCGAAGCGGTCACAGTTATTGGTGGCTCATCTGGAACCCGGAGAAGTCGTGTTGCTCTTCCGAAAAGAAACAAGACGCCATTCTTTACCCCTCTTCTGTGTCTGTTTCTCTAAGAAATAGATTCACCCAACCAGCCGCGATTGGAGGATCCGACACTAATTCTTGAACTTGTATCGCCACATTTTCTTCACTAATTGTTCTATACTGTAGTTAAGGGCTGTTACATACTCCTTACCCACTCGCTGACCCCGAGGCGTGTCCCAAGACAAACACTTCTGGGTTCGGTTGGCAGGGGCCAGCCCCCTGCACCTCCGTGGTGGCTCTGCGAGGCTTGAACGAATAGAGAGAAGGAAACATTACCCAGAGCTTCGAACGAAGCGAGCGTGGGGGCGTGCCCAAAAACTACACCTGGGTTAGGTTTGCAGGGGGCCGGCCCCCTGCACCCCCGTGGCTCTGGGAGACTTCAACGAATAGAAAGAAGGAAAGCACCACCCATAACCTCGCGAAGCGAGCCCAGGTGTCTGGGGGCGTGCCCCAGAAAACAAGTTCTGCGTTAGGTTTGCAGGGGGTTGGCCCCCTGCACCCCCGTGGCTCTGTGAGGCTTCAACGAATAGAAAGGAGGAAAGTACGCAGTTGGAAGCAACCCAGGCTACGTAACAGCAGGCTGATTCCTCTGAATCCGGGTCTGACTGAGTCGCTAAAGCGGAGATGATGAGTGGAAGCAAAGAGATAATCAAGTGCAAAAGCACAAGAAATGAAAAGAACAATTAGAAATAATTTTATGTATTGGAACAAGAATCTGGCATGGTCTTCGTGACTTATTCCGGGTTTAACTCCGAGTGGGTACGTCTAGCGACTCTATAATAAACTGATTAAATGTCAAATGGAGGAAAGTGCGACCCATAACCTCGCGAAGCGAGCCCAGGGGGTCTGGGGGCACGCCCCCAGAAAACCAGTTCTGGGTTAGGTTTTGGCCCCCGTGACTGCGAGGCTTCAACGAATAGAGAGAAGGAAACACTACCCATAACTTCGAGCGAAGCGAGCCCTGGGGGTCTGGGGGCGTGCCCCCAGAAACCTACACCTGGGTTAGGTTTTAGCTCCTGCACCCTGTGGCTCTAGGCTTCAACGAGCAGAAAGATAGAACTCTACCTATAGCCTCGAGCGAAGCGAGCCCTGGGAGTCTGGGGGCGTGCCCCCAGAAAAAAAAAGATCTACTGTGGCGGTGGGTTGACAGGAGCAGCGCGGCATGCGTCAAACATACGTATGCCGTGGGCGCATGTCGAAGGCAGTTTCACAGACTTACGCCCTAACGCTAGTTAATGAAAGACGAGGCATTCAGGACCGCTTGCTGCATGGGACCGGTTGGGTGGAGAAAAAGTAGGGTGATTTTACAGGGGTATGTCTTACCCCTGAACTGTGAAAACCCTGCTGCCTTTTTTTTTTTTTTTTTTTTTTTTTTTTACCGGGGCTCACATGCGCGCAGGCAGGCAGCATCTGCGCTGCCTGCATGATGCGCCTGCATGAAAAATCTTCATTCGGCATCCGCACGTCAGTGCCATCGCCTTCTTTCAGCGTAGATAGGTCTGTTAAAATGGCGATGGCGGGAGAGACGCGTGTTTGTGTCGTTCGTTAGTTTAGCTTTCTTGTTTCGCGTGTGGCGAATGGTCTTTTTGGCTTTTCTTGGGGGTTGGAAAAAATCATATTAGTCAGCGCCCCAGCGTTCGCTTAGTCAGCCGGTCAGGTCGCGCGTGCGAGTGAGCGACACGACGTAATTACTGAATACAGTCTTTTTTTGACAATTAACCTGAAACGTTCATTCGGTGAAGAATGGCAAACAAGAAGCGCGGAAAGCGGGGCAAGGGCCAGAACCAACAGAATAAGGGGCCTGAAAAGCAACAGCAGCCAACCACGGAGCAACAGCCTGCCAATGACGTTGAGGAGGACGTTTCGACTGACGAACATGTGTCGGACGACAATTTCCACGATACTAACGAGACGCTCGACTCCAGCCAGGTCTTTGACGAGGTCACGCAGCGCAACGATGACAAGGAGTCTGTGACTGGCGAGATTGCGCGACGGAGCTACGTCGAGGTGGATACGATAGATTATGGTAGAGAGGACGAGGAACCGGAGCAGGAACAGGGGGAGCCCGAACCCGAACACGAACCAGAGACAGTGGTTGTAGAAAAACAGGAGGAAGAAGGAGACAAGGGGTTGTTAGATCCAAATGAGTCTAGTCTACAGATTGATGAGGCGCATGAGAGTGACTTTGAAAGTGAACACGTTTTAATTACACCTTCATCTCCGGTGCCGCCTCGTCAGACGCTGGAAGATAACGAGGCTGAAAACGAGCAATACACGGTTCATAAAGAGGAGCGGCCTGTAGAGGAAGAAGAGGAGGAAGAGCAGGATGAGGATACCCCAGAAAAGGAAGCTGACCGTCCGGAAACGGATGATATTGTTTCACAGGAGGTGCCCGAAAATAATACCGAGGTTTCATCCCCTGAGCAACAACATTCTTCTCCGGACGACGAGCTGGAAATAGAACAAAAGCCAATCACTACCCCCTTGCAAACAACGTTTGACACAGAACATCAGCCAGAAGAGGAAGGGGAGGAGGCGAAGACGCCTGCGCAAAAGTCTCAGCAGGAGGAGGAACTACAGCTTTCCCCTGAAACTACGACTGCATATTCACCTGTACAGCGAGCAAACTCCATGTCGTCGCCACGTTCTGTTTCGTCTGTAGAGAGCTCTGATTCCAAAAAGAGTGCCTCGGGAACCGTGAGCTACGAGTCTCAGTACAACAATAAGGACCGACTGGTTTCGCGTCTGGTGAGCAACTTTGAGAGCCAGATGCAGGACTCAAAGCCATACCCCAAGCCGGACTCACCCTCTGGAAGCCGTTCCTTTTCACGCTCACGAGCTAAGATGATTGGTATGTCCTTGATGAATGGTGTCAACAGCAACTCACCTCCGGCCTCACCACCAAACCTGTCAGAGTTGAATGTGACGAAACAACGTTCAAATGACAGCAATGGCAGCCAGGAAGAACAGAACATGCCAAAGTCACAAAGTGTCCCAGGCCAATTAAGCGACATGTCTACCAGCAAGAGGACTTTTTCTGGTGGTACACATATTCGAAAACTGTCTCTAGGACAATCCTCGACCGAATCCAACTCCACTGAGAAACCGAACCCTCTTCGAAAGCTCTCGCTGGCGAGCAACCTCAACAATGCAGAATCTATTGTTGAGGAGCAGCACCACGTGGAGCTAGACGCCCCTCAGAAACTAGAAGAATCCCCACAACTCCAAGAGGACGTGCAACAACAAGAGGAAGAGACGACGCAGACTGAAGAGACAGAGGAACAACCGCTGGAAGACATTTCAAAGGAACTGGAGCCAGTTCCTACGGAAGAGCCACCCAAAGAAACAGTTGAACCCGTCTCTCAACTTGGTGACCCTGTCGAATTTCGACAAGCCGCCTCAACAGACGAATGGGATGAGCCAGCAGACGTCGGCGAAATCAACTTTGCCGCAGACCTCCAAGAAAGCATCAAACAAGACTCTGCCCATGCACCCCCACCCCCTCTCGACACAACCACTCCTCGAGATCCCCCTCCAAGATCCCCCGAACCAACAATCACCTTGGAACCGATCGAAAAACCCCAACCCGAACCGCATCAATCCAACGACAACCTTATTTTCGGTGTCTGCGTAGTCGGTTTTCATCATCACAGGTAAGTTTTATTGAGTTTAAAGGTTTTCTGGGGGCACGCCCCCAGACCCCCTGGGTCGGCTTCGCCGAGGTTCCTGAAGTGTGAAAGCTTGTTAAAGTGGTTTTATATTCCCTTAATAGCTTTTGGCTCTCATGCGAAGCGGAACTCTGATATATTCCTCCTTTTCTGGAGAGATACTGTCGAAGAGCACCCTTCTGCGAAGCAGAAACCAACGCTTTTGCTTCTTCTGGAAAAGAAGAGTATGGCCGAAGGGGTTTATCTTTTCTGTTGAAGAGAGCTCTTCTGCGGAGCAGGTTTTCTGGGGGCACGCCCCCAGACCCCCTGGATCGGCTTCACCGAGGTTCCAGGAGTATGAAAGCTTGTTAAAATGGTTTTATATTTCCTTAACAGCTTTTAGCTTCTCATGCAAAGCAGGACTGATATATTTTCTCCTTTTTGGAAAGATACCGTTGAAGTGTACCCTCTGCGAAGCAGAACTAACGCTTTGCTTCTTTTCTGGAAAAGAAGGATAAGGCCGAAGGGGGTTTTGTCTTTTCCTTGTCGAAGCACACTCCTCCGCGAAGCAGAACTAATGCTTTTGCTTCTTTTCTGGAAAAGAAGGACACGGCCGAAGGGGGATTTATCTTCTGCGTCTTTCTGGCAAAGGAGTATACATCTATTAAGCAAAATTGGACATTCTAACAAGTTATTTAGAGGGCCTGAAGTGGAATATTGGGTTGGACCAGATGGAGACAAATCTGGGATTTGGCCTTATCTGCCTTTTCAGAGTTTGCCTGATGGGAGTCATTCTCATGAGGAAAACTTCTGTTATTTTACGCTACTTTATGATGAAGAAAACAAGTGTGCGCCTAGTCCAGTTTCTTCTAAGGATGAGGAGGGTAATGTTGTTGAGAAGCCTAACATGGACAACGTGACGACGCTGTTTGGAATTGCGTGTAATCGACAGGTTCGAGTAAGCGAGATTCGAAACATGACTTCGGACATTTCGAGGTCGACTGTTCAAAAATCGGTTGTGGTTGTTGCTAGAAAGCCGATTTTTGGGCCGATCAAAGAAAAGTTGGCGGTGGTGACGAGGGCGTATTTCATGCAGGGAGATTTTGAAGATCGCCAGATTATTGACAATTTGTACGAAAACCTGGTTCAGATATTTTCGCACAAGTTGGATGAATCTGACCTTAATATTGGTATGCCTCTTCGGGAGCTGATTTATAGATTAGGGCAGTCGGTTTTGGTGATTCTAAAAGCTCTTCTTCTGGAAAAAAGAGTCTTGTTTTTTGCATCCAATACGGAACTCCTGTGTGCATCTCAATTCTCACTCGTTTCGTTAATTCCGAATCTGATAAGCCATTTAGAAGACTGTGGTTCGCCCTTGCTGAGCAAGTATGAGACCACGCTCAAAAAGCCCACCAGTCTTCGGACCAGCGATAGAAACTCTCTCTTGACATTCATGGGGCTGCCATTGCAGATTTTTGCTGATGGAGGTGTGTTTAGTCCCTATGTGCCATTGCAACAGCTGGATGAAATAAAGTCGGATGAGACTCGGTACTTTATGATTGGCAGCACCAACTCGTTGCTTCTGAGCCCCAAGCAGGAGATTGCGGACGTTGTGGTGAATATGGATGAGGATAATGTGCAGATTTTGAACACCGACTACAAGTCGGCATTGACTTTGTCAGCCTCGGACAAGAAGTGGATGGACACGGTTGTCAAAGCAGTGGCAGATTCCTGGGATGAGGAGGATCCATGGAGACCTAAGGGACTTGGATTTACTGGAAGTGAGGACTATATTCGGGTGCAATTTGAAGATTATATCATCAATCTGTTGGCCAGTGTCAAGTACGACTCATTCCTGACCAAGCGTGCCCATCAACCACACATGGTTCGCAGCAATATTGAAGGTAATCCAATCAAATTGTACAATATGGAGTGGGTTGAGGAATGGCAAAAGACCAACAATTACCGCATATTCAACAAGTTCACTGATGAGGAAATCTTTGATATTGTTGAGCCCAAGCACATGGCTTCATCGCCAACCAACATTGATGTACAACGACAGCTGATTGAGCCCAAGGCAGTTGAGGAAGAACGGAAAGCTCAGCAGGCTCAGCAAGCCGCGTCTGGAGGTATTACCAAGAGCGTGACTAGAGTCTTCAGTTCTTTCTGGTCGGAGAAATCGCCCTCCACTGCCAACACTAATGGTTCTTCTCAAAGTCCAAAGTCACAGTCCAGTTCAAGAATCAGTTCCCCAAAGCCGAGTCTTGGAACACATACCCCTGGACAGGAAAGCCAGGATCGCGTGTCCTTGGCCGAATCCATCAAAACGGCAGTTACCAATGGGTCTAACGACACCACGGCAACCAACAGTGAAACAGAATCCGGCTCAACCAAGGAGGGATATTTTGCAGGCTGGTCCCGCTGGGCAGCATCTAAACGTCGCCAACTAGCAAAATCAACCGTCTCTGTCAACTCAACTGCCTCGACAGAGTCAAAAACTGACCAAAAAGAGTGATATAGAAACGGGCTAACTTACCAACACGAAAAATATACCTACTTATGATCGAATAAATGATTTTTTTTAGACTCACTTTTCTGGAACCTCCGTAATTTTCTTGACTAAGAATGATAGGAATTCCGCTCAAATCACTTTAGGTCATCTTCGCGGATTATGTGTGTGTGATATTATGTGGTTGGAACAAGATTGTTCTTATGAGAAGCGGGGAGAGGGTCGACAGGCAATATTTACCGGGGCTGATAAAAATAGGTCCACCTAACTGAGCTGGTGTTACTTATCAAAGAACATTACCCAGGTATCATGCAGCTGGTATTTACCTAGCAGATGCGAGAACCCGGATGAGGATCCGCTAACATCGCTGGTTACAATCGATCGTGAAACTTGGAAGCAGTTACGTTTCATTTTGTGCTTATCTGAACAAGGATGGCACAGCGCGATTACAGTTAATAGAAAACCTAAGTGAGCCTCACAGACTATGTTCGGTTCTTTTCCTGAAGAAATATCAATACCGATGTCCCCATACAAGCAAAAAGCGGTTGTATTGCTTCAGAGAATAGATGTGCCCCAAACCTTCCGCGAAGCGGAACCACGGGGGTTTGGGGCGTACCCCCAAGAAAACGCTCAGCCTATTCTTTCTATGCAAACATAACCTAGAACAGTTTTTCTGGGGGCACGCCCCCAGACCCCGGGATCGCTTCGCTCGAAGCTATGGGTAAGGTTCTATACTTCCTATTCTTGAAGCCTCGCAGAGCCAGGGGGGGGTTGCAGGGGGCTGGCCCCCTGCAATCATAACCCAGAAATGTATTTCTGTTGGCAGACCACTTGGTTTTTTCTAGCTGTTAGATTAGGTACGATTTTGGGATCTATTATCTATGCAATCAGAGAGGCCATTTTCTAACAAGATGAGCTGGGTCGAGCAATGCACCGATGTCGTGGTTTGTTGGATAAACATGGAGGGGGATTCGAGCCGAGAAGGTTTCGCATTCTAGGACTCTTAAGGGAGTTTTGAGGTCGCCGTTGTCATCGGCGTGTATTGATTTCAAAATTGATTTGGATACTTGTTGTTGGGGGCTGGTGATAAAGTCTAGCTTGATTGACCAGCTGAGGGAGATGTCGGATGTTGTGAATTCTGGGGTGGCAGTAGATGGGATGGTGAAGTCAAAATGGGTTTTGGAGTTGGAGAATGTCGCCTGGGCCAGCTGGGAGAAGATTCTGCGGGTGGCCATCTGTGTTTCCTGTTCAGATCTTTTTGCAACGTCTGGCGACACCTGTTCGGTGGTTTCCAATGAAGCTGTTACATGATAACACGAAAGTACAGCGTCTGAAAAGTCCAACAGTAGAACAATGTCCTCGCCTACACGGAAGACTGGTTTGCACAGGGATGCAGATGCAATTCGATGGCCTCCACGACCAATTTCAAAGTTACTTTTGAAGGGCTTTTCGGCATCAAGATGCTGATAGCGGACAAAGAACTCAATGTTATCACGACAGCTGAAATTAGCCCTATCATCAGATGATGTTGTCGGGATGGAGGAGGTTCGTCGTCCCGTCAATGAGCCTGAGTAGGCCTGGTGAGAGGAGGTGGATAGTAGACTATCGATATATGCTCGAAGGTCCTCGTTGGAGGAATGGGAGATGGGTTTTTTACTCTCTTGCTGAGACGACTTTGTGTGAGCAAAGAGAGATTTCATGCTATGCTTTCTGTCCGACAGAGGTGTGATCTGCGCTTCATCTGCCTTCTGGACTATTGGCTCCTCTAGGTTATGCACGGGTTCAGTGCCAATATTGTCCACGTGTGGGAAGAGTCTAAAGGGGGCCAGAACTATCTTTGGTTCCGGTCGTCCGCGAACGTCTAGTTTCTGTGTGCCAATCGCCAGATTGTAGTGTATTCGAACCGCCTTCCCTCGACAACTGGGAGGCAGTCCCTTGGGCAGTTTGATATGATAACCAAAGCTCCGGCATTCACCAGGTGCCAGTTTCAGGTCCACAAACAAAAGCGATTGAGGAGTGGAGAAGATGGGAATCGCCTCTGTGTTTTGATGCTCAGCAGCAAAGCTCCCACTGCTACTATTATTACCCAAAAAGTTGCCCAGTCCAGAGGTCAGCCCTTTAAAGAACCCATTGCGCATACCGGAGCCATAGTCAAGTCCTCTCTGTCCGAGCACAACACCGTGTCGTTTAACATGATCAAAGGCCTCGGCATCTACAATTGAATCCTCCAATTCAAAATACCCCTGCAGTTGTACAAAGCCCATGATCATACCCTCACTGTTCGGATCCGGCCGACTCAATGACATGGAGTTGCGCGAATTGTACGTTTCTGAAGTGGAATTGCTCGTCGCATGTCCCTCTCGTCGACCAGGACCAAACCGACTCGACCCCCTATTCATCGACATGCTCCGATTTAGCCCATTCGTCGCTGCAGGACTGTTATTTACACTCAACAGACCGGGACTCCCGTCCTCCGACTGTCGATACCCGCTCTCCTCCGGCGCACTCACCTCGTCCAATGATATTAAACTATGCTTCCGATGATGATGATGACGGTGATGGTGGTGATGGTTCGGTCCGCCCACACTGTGGCTCAGACCCCCAGCAACGTTCCTAAACGTGATCACGGCAGACAAACTCTCTCCAGCAAACACAACCGCATCTTCAAATGCTACTTCAACCCGCACATTGCTCCGCTGTCCCCGCATCTGATCCTCCTTAATGTCCCGTCAACGTCAGATGCTGAGGTACGTATCATCGGCTCGGTCCCTAACTACCGCACAGTTGCCCCAGCAACCATCCGAAACCTAACCCATAAATTTCTGGGGGCACGCCCCCAGACCCCCAAGGTCGGCTTCGCCGAAAATTAAGGCCAACCCTTTTACTGGAACCTAATCCATAAATTTCTGGGGGCACGCCCCCAGACCCCCAGGGTCAGCTTCGCCGAAAATGAAAACCAATCTTTTTACTGGAACCTAATCCATAAGTCTCTGGGGGCACGCCTCCGGGTTCCCTGGAACTGCTTCGAAATTGAAGACCAAGCTGGTCTTTACAGGTTACTAAAGGCAATATATCCTAGGTTTGTTAGCTCAGTACTTCTGAGTGGGCTTGGTTGGTGGTAAGCGGTTCAAAACTTAGGTAGAAAAACGGTGAATGAGTATGAGAAGCCTCCAAATCACTATTACTGCCCATGGTCGGCAGTAAATTCGAGAGCTGAAGAGACCCTCATCCTGTAGCACAACTATCTCATTTAATGATGCCTTCAAATCCATGGAGTTTCTGAAGTCCTTGCTTGAACTACTACATGAATCTTGCCAGACTTCTCGTATTCACCGGCCCAAATGTCGGCGAAGCTGACCCAGGGAGTCTGGGGACATGGCCCCAGAAAGCAGTGCCAACATAGTTTTCTGTATTTTATAGGGTGTGTCCAGGGGGCCTGGGCCGGTCCACCAGAAAGCAGTACGGACATAGTTTTCTTTTATATATTATAGCTAGGGTAAGTAGTATACTAGTATCTTTTTCTCTAGAGCCGATTATTCCGTTTCTAGCTCACAAACACTGATGGCCCAAATCTCGGGGAACCCAGAAAGACTGGGGGAATGCCTCGAGAAAGCAGTACCAACATAGTTTTCTTCTGTATATTACAGGGTAAGTCGTACACTAGTAACTCTTTCCCTAGAACGGTCTCATGGAATCTGAGCGTGAGGCTAGAAAACTCAGATAAGCTGCTACCAAAACCAAAATGTTAATATATTAGATTATATTAGAGGCTCCGACGAATAGAAAGAGTGGAACACTGCCCATAACCTCGAGCGAAGCGAGCCCAGGGGATCTGGGGCGTGCCCCCAGAAAACAACACTTGGGTTAGGTTTGCAAGGGGCCGGCTGGAGGACGTACCCCCAAGAAAACCCAATAATACGAGGTGAGAGTTAAAGAGCGATTAGTTTATTATCAAATTATGTAAGAATAAGTTAAGACGAATGGATGGTTTCTAGGCGATCTGTAGCGGACTTGATTTTCATGCCGACACGGGTGCTGAGTTCGTAATCATCAGCCCACGCGGTAGCGAGTTCCATGTAATCCTTTACTCTATCGACGGATTCCAGACCGTTGAGCTTCCATTCAAAGATGCCGCGTTCGTAGATGGCGCTAGGGCCCGCATATGCGTCTTTGTGATGCTTGTGGTATTGAACTTTGGGGAGGCCGGATTTGGTATGGCCCTTATGCGGTTGCGGTGTCCAGATCTTGGGGAGGACATGGTTGTCTAGGAGAGAAATACCTTCGGAAGATCTGTCTAGGAAACGAAGGGCCACAGACTGTAGGAGATTGCGGGTGATTTGTTCGTCTTCAGTTTCCTTGATTGGTGGGTCCTGTTCATTGGTAGAATATGCAAGATAGGTGAGAGACTTTTCAAGAAGTTCTTTGGGCATGCGGCAAAAACCGTTCCAAAAGTAGATCACTTCGTGGATGGGGCTTGTTCCAATAGCGTCGACCAAGTCCACTTTTTCACTTTGAGAAGTGTGTTTCCATTGGTTGGTTTTGCGCAGGACAAACATGTCAAAAGGCATGGACTTGGCCATGAACCGTTTCTTACCTACCAACGTGGGCGCCTTTTCAATTGCCGCAGTGGCTAGTTTTTTGTGTTTGGCAGCATACTCTGGATTGCTTGTCTTGTGTTGTCTATACAGTTCAACGTGGCACGCGCCAGAGAGATAGTAGTAGAATGCATGAGACCAGCTGTTTAGATCAACTAGTCGAACAAAGTTTTCTGCTGCGGTTTCAAACTCATGCAAAACAACCAACATGATGGTCTTGTCAAACAGCATGAGACCTTCGACTTGCTTCATTTCAATTGGCCCGCTCGACGTGTCATTCATGATTTCCACAGCACGTGGCATATCACCCTTTGAGGCCACCATTCGACCCTCCTGGAGCTGCCACAGGGCTCCGCGTGGATAGAACTTGCGAATGCGGTCAAGTCCCGTCTCGAGCTTCTTTTTTGTCAGTTCCATGTCTTCCACAGACGTGATATCAGACGTTGTCGTGTTGACCGAGGAGGAGTCCTCACAGCCGCTGCTGCTATTAGAGGGTGACTTTTGGGGTAATTCTATGTCAGAGAACTGGGTCGGTCCATCGTAGAACTGTAATAATGCAAGAAGAGCAATGGCGCCGTGGACATTAGAATATCCAGACGCACGCCACAACAGTTTCAACCCATGTTCTTTGTCGCCTCTGAAACCCACCAACGATAGAACGCGACCTAGCGTCGGCGGAATGATGGAGATCACCAGTTGTAACAGACCAAACATGGCGTCTACTCCGGATTGAATAAACTCGTCCACAGACTCGTGGGCCATTTCAATCCCATCACTTTCATCTATAAGAGTCTCGGACGACGGATTAGTAGCTCTATTAATGCGCTGCGACCGGGCAAACTTCAAGTCCCGCGCTTTTTGCTCCAACTGCTCATCACTGGCCACACTGCGTCTACTTGTCGTCTCACTGAGCTTTCCAGAGCTGCTGGCAGTGGACAAATTCGAGTTCTGTCCGGGACCCTTACTGTTGACGTGGCCATTAACCTCGTCGAGAATCTGATAGGCCTTTCGCAGCTTGTAGAAGGCCTTTGCACTGTCAATAACGCTCTCGGACAGAAACAACGAGATTGCGCCCAACAAATGCGCCTCGGCCATGGTCACAGCATACTCAGTTCCCGGCGGAAACTTGCTGCTCGTGCTCAAATGGGTGCGTTGAGACTTTTGCCTGTCCCTATGAGACGACTGCTCCGCCTCATATAGCGAATCAACAGCTAATTTAATAGCCTCGGGCTCAAACCCCAACGTGGCTTCAATAAAGTTAATAACTCCCAACGCCAGCTTATTATACGTTGATTTGCCCTCCTTCAACGACTTATTGGCCTCAGACGGACGATCGTCCATCACCAAATCCATCGCCCGCAGACTCACCTCGAGCTCCACAGCCTCTTTCAACACACTCAACCGCTCATCCTCGCCGTGTCCGCCAGCACTCGGACTCGGCGACTGCTTTCCAAACCCCAACGCCTTCAACATCTAGGGTATATAAATCCAAAAAAAAAAAAAATTATCAGAAAAAAAAAAAAAAAGAGGGGGTGTGGGTGTGAACAAAAGGAAAAACCCTATATATAAATCAATAAAAATAAGCTTACGTCATCCCAGCGCACCGTTTTTTTAAACCCGAGCCCCCAGCCGGCTTTTCCGGAATCCGACTCAGCCTTACCCCACCCTAGAAAAAAAAACAAAAAACCGATCGCAAGGATCCGTATTCCGAGCAGAAGGTCATCGGCCCTTTGTTTACTAGGGCCACGACCCCAACCCCCTGGTTTTACGATGTTGGGGAGAAATAAGGGATGACGCGCGTGCCACTCTATCGATCTGAAATAGATCGACAAATGATTTTCGGGATGTTCCCCGGATCTTGGCGTTTTTCAGTTGATCCACGTACCCATCCTCAGCCCAATTTTTCCGGTCCGTTCTGTTATAGTTAATAAAAAGAAGGTCTATCCGAGTTAATTAGGTTTCTGGGGGCACGCCCCCAGACCCCCTGGGTCGGCTTCGCCGAATTATGGGTTCAAAACGGCTTTCTTTGTAACAGAAGAGTATCATTCTACAACTGAATACAGCTTCGTAATTTAATATTCAACAAGTTATTTGGATGATTGGGCACCGGGGACACGCCCCCAGACCCACTGGGTCGGATTCGCCGAGTTATGGGTTCAAAACTGTTTTTTTTTTTTAACCCGAAGAAGGGTCCTTGCGACTTGCGAAGGAGTAGAACATTACCTGAATGGAGTTTTATCAAGTCCAGTCTTCCAGCATAATTATTAATGGCAGGCATCTAGCTCCGCTTGGTCTATGCCGAATAATGAACCAAATAGCTGCCTTCTGTGAAGGTTAATAACGTCAAACATTCGTGATTCTTTGACAAAAAGAAGGATATTGATATACAAGTGAGTACTAATACCCCAACTATACTAGCTTGTCTAATATTTAGGTTTTTACTGATTCCTCAGGTGAGTAAGCAGGACAGCGTGCGCTTTTTTTTTTTTTTTTTTTTTTTTTTTTTTT
>JAJMDO010000068.1:0-36994 GCA_030573635.1 Blastobotrys ciferrii | reverse complement strand
TTTTTTTTTTTTTTTTTTTTTTTTAACACAAGGACAACTGGATGCCTACCAACAGTTAGAAACCTCGACGGCTAAACTTAAGGAACTCCATCCAAGCACTTACTAATATTCAATTTCATCAGCCGAAACAAGTAAGAGGTCCGGTTTTAACCCATAGCTCGGCAAAGACTCAGAGGTCAGGAAGCAACACCTGTGTTAGGTTTGCAGGGGGGCAGGCCCCTGCACCCCCGTGGCTATACGAGGCTTCAACGAGTAGGAACTATAGAACATTACCCTTAACCTAGAGAGAAACGAGCGCAGAGGGTCTGGGGGCGTGCCCCCAGAAAAAACTGTATCTAGGCTAGGTGGCTCTGACTTTCTCTACAGATGAACAGATTAGTTTAATTTCCTTCCCTCTATCACAAGACAGGCGATCAAGAGAATTGTTGTCTGACAAATTATTGTTGATTCTCAGTAAAACTTGTCCCATGGTTAGTTGATTTTCTGGCGTATTCCGGTTGGTTTCACGAAGTATTGGCACATGCAGGACGGACAACTGCGAAACATGTCAACCATTCTGGTAATTATATTAAAAGAATAAAAGTTCACTAATAAAAGCTCTACGAAGCCGACCCTGATGACTTAGTGAATAGACTCTGTTTCCACACCATAGAGGCAATTCTGCACCCAAAAATCGGCGAAGCCGACTCTGGAGGTTAGGGAGTGTGCCCCCAAAAACTAACCTACTTACTTCTCTAAGATTAGACGTCAATGTAGTAGACTTGAGATTTTAGTTGAATTAGTTCCGAGCGTGCATGTATGCATATGGGAAAGTTCGGCCGTGCGGCGTTGGAGGGACAAAAAGATAATTTTGGGCATGAGGTGAGACAGGCAGGTTGAAAAATATGTCGAGGCACCCGAAGGTAGTTCCATGGCGGAGTGAAGGGGAGATTAGCTTGTTGAGGGATTGGTTTTATTCGAATGATTGTCGAGAGCGAGCTCTTTCGAGGGTGAAGGCGTATCAGACGAGGGGGCCGGTTCCACAGTCGATTGAGACGACTGCTAACCTTGTCAGTGCGGTACTAAATGATAATGAGAGGAACGACAGCTACTCTGTGAGGCTGGGGTATTCGATGGCTATCGTGAGGTTTGTTAATGGAATGCTGGACCCATATCAGAAATCGCGGGAGGCGATTTCCATGTACACATTAGCCAAGTTTGCGAACCTCCCGTCATTCTTTGTCGAATTGAGACACGTCGCTACACACGAGGGCTTACCCTCGTTAGAGCTCTTACGGGAGGGTACTCGCCGAGCGATTGATTGGTTGTGGGACAATTTCTGGTCGCTGAACAGCCATGACACGGCAGCAGCCGAAATGGAATCTGCTGAGTACAATATACGACGGGAGACTGTAAAAGAGCTGATGCGGCAGTGGCGACGGATGCGACGGTCTGATCCAACGAAGGAGGTAAAGCCTGGCGACGGGTCGACTGACGGACAGCAATATTGGAAGTTGGTCAAGGAGATTCAGAATGCCCTTCAAAAGGATGAAATAGCCTTCATGGACACTCTATATACCATGAATGTGCTGATTCCCACGGGAAAGGATGGTAGTGTGAAGAAGTCTGCGTTAGATCCCTCTATCAGACTCTTTGACCCGTTGTTAGACGCTCTAAACAACGACGGGTTCGTCGATAGACTTGCACGATATGGATTGGACATGGTCGACGCTCAGCCGGGCCCATTTGACTGGACACCAAAAGAATACAGAGAGGAGCAGGAAGAAGAACAAGAAACATCAAATAAGGACTATTACAGTTCCATCGTTCATTGGATCAAACACTTTATAACACCCCGAAACAAACGAGGATCAAAGCCCTGGTTGGACGACGCAGACTCGCTAATCGAGCACTGCTTGGAAAGTCCCCGTCCATGGAATGTTGAGATCCTCCAACATTACGTAGACAAGGTCCCGTCCGCTAACAACCGCGTCAAAACCCTGGTTCAAGATATGGCCAACCAAATCAACTTCGAGTCCACAAACTCAAACAAACGCAAAGTGGAAGAAATCGAAGCCGAAGTCAACTCCTTCTCCAAACGCCTAAGAAAAGAACAAGACCAAACAATTAATGACACCCCTAACGAAGCCGACGACTGGTCCGTCTGTCAAAACTGGTCTCCAAGACCAATTGGAGTCTTATAAACTAATAAACTAACCATGGTAATTTTTCTGGGGGCACGCCCCCAGACCCCCAGGGTCGGCTTCGCCGAGGTCAGAGCAAAAAGGTAAAAAGTTAGTCTCTTGTGGCTAAGTGCAACAGTTATGAAACTATTAGGTCGATAGCTTTTCTGGGGGCACGCCCCCAGACCCCCCCGAGTCGGCTTCGCCGAGGTTTGGGCAAAAGACCTAATCTTCAATCGGTTGAAGTATCTCGTTTTGCGACTATTAACTTATGATTTTGTTTAATTGGGGGCGCTTCACCAAACCCATGTCAGGCCTGGTCGAGATATGAGTGGAAGCCAAGTCCACCTTCTGAGAAGATGAATGTCAACTACGTTTTCTGTGTTCTGGAAGAAGAATGTTTGAAAATTACACCTTGTGTTCATAGTTAAATGTACGAGAGTATTTAATTACCTAATCGATGAGTGTGATTACATAAGCGAGGGTGTGTTCTATAAATAGTTGAGATCTAGGTGGGAGAAAGTATAAATAAGAGTTCCTTCCCTCTTTTTCTTTTTTTTTTTTTTTCACAGAGAACTAATGCTCTCGGTTATTAATAAGATAGAAAAATTTCTTCCTCTCTTCACTGAGAACTACTGTTCTCACTTATAGTAAAAAAGAAAAGAAAAGAAAAAAATCACATAAAGGGATTAAACAGTTGGACAAACCGTTTCTTACGATGAAGCCTTAGGAGACCAATTACCTTCAAGAATAAGAAACAAAATTCATTGACCACATGTTAAGCGTTAACCAGAATTGATTCGGGTTTGGATGAGTACTTCGGTACTTCCACGAAGACAAGTTCTATCACGTCGAAAACAGCACAAGGGTTTCAAGCCTGTTCCAAGAAAAAAAAAAACTTCAGCTTTGCGGTACTCAGCTGTCAACCCAACTTCGGCGAAGCCGACCCAGGGGGTCTGGGGGCGTGCCCCCAGAAAACCATTTCGCGTTAATTTTGTTGTTTCTGTGATGATATGATGGAGATGGTGGTGGTGGGTGGAATGTTTTGAAGTTGTCCCAATTGAGCCCATATATTTTTGCAGTGACGCAGAGGTTGTTGGATATACATCAGGATGGCGGTGGCGAGGAACTTCAGCAAGCATATTTTGAGTCATGATATATTTCGGACTGAGGACGAGGATGCGGAAGCTGTGAAGCAGTTTGGTGCCCGTCAATGGGTGGGTGTGCCCAGGAACCAGATGTGCACTAGAGGCAATGATCTTTTTTTGGCTGTTGGTAATACTGTGCGGTGCATTGATGCGTCTGCAGATTCGACTTCTGGATATAAAAAGCTGGATCTTCCCAGTGTGGACTTCTTGATCCATAGTCTGTGCATCAACGAGTCGGGAACGTTGCTTGCTCTTGTGGGTGAGAAGAAGGTTGTTGCTTGTCTACTGCCTCCAACTGGCGCGCTTTCCGGCAAGGAGACCTGCCTACGTGTACGAAGTAGGCAAGTCGGTATAGACACATCACACAATGTGCTCAAGGTTGCTTGGAACCCCATTGCACGTTACGACTCTAACTTAATCATTCTTACGGACGACAACTATCTGCGGGCTTACAATCTTTCATGGAGCTACGAGGATCCGGAATACGTCTATTGCTTGACAGCCCAGGAGGATGAACAACATATGGATGAGTCTTTTGGCCTGGACTACGATGAATTAGAAGACCCGGTATCGTTTACACTGGGCTCGGCTGCTGAACCTCATGGGAAATTTACGCTGTATGTGCTGACACGCTCCGGCGACATTTTTGGCCTCTGTCCATGGGTGCCGAGCCATTTCACCATGTCGAAGGAGGAGGTGGAGGATATGTTTGATGCGTCGGTGTCGCTCGAATACGAGTATCGACAGAAACCAGATTCAAAGGCGAACGTCCGTCGACATTATAAACAACAGTTGGCCTGGGCCTCGCAGATATGGAAACAATTGGCCACCTCTATGGTCGAATCTAAATTATCTCCTGACGGCACTTTGCATGATTATCACATCTTGCGTCGGCCAGATAGGCCGCCCCAGGATCCTCAGGGTCCGTTCTCCTACCATCCATTTCCACAGACGTTGTACGAAGGCGACGCATTGGATATCACTGCTGTGGACGCAGGTGCAATGACAGCGTTGGCTGTATCCTATTCTACAGGTCGAGTCACGTGCTTCCTTCAAGATGTCAGCCTTGACATGAAATGGAAGGGCAGCGGAATCAACTCTGATGTGTCGCTGGCAACGCTAGAGTCTATTGAACTGCCTGCCTCGTCGTCGGGTAGCGTTTCTACGGGCACCGGAGGGTTTGGGTCCGACAGCACAAACGCTTTTGCATCATTCGGAAAAACTAACAATACGAGTTCGGCAGGCATTTCTGGATTTGGTTCGTCAGGGAAGCCGACGAACGCGGTTAGTGAACGGGCGATTAGTTTACAAGTTGATCCTGCACAGGATCTGTGCTTGTTTGCCCTGGAGGATAAACAGGCTTATAGGATTGATCTTTCTTCGTGGGCAATTCCATTGACACATGCGATGGAATGCGGCGATTTGAAGGAGGTTGAAAGGGCGATTTCAAACTCTGGACACGCAGACGTTCAAATGTTGGTTGCTGGTCAGGATAACAGCGGCTTCAAGGGATTTGCTCTGCTTGAAGACATGGTTGGGTCTCAGTTTTCTGTCGCAAAGACCAATTTGGGCATTTGGGTTGATCATTGGGCTGATAATGAGGCAGCTGAGGCTAAGCATAACACGTCTGCTCTTCTGGATCCCAAACAACCTCTAGCTTTGACCAGTTCTGAGACAAGCGATTCTAACAAGGACTTGGCCTATGAGCCCATGTTTAGTAAGCAATCGGTGGAGGCTGAGCTCAAATCGCTGTTGGACGGTGTTGAATTTGTGCCTCCCCGACCAAACCCGTCTGCGAATCTTTCTCTGGGTGAAAAAATCCCTGCAACTATGGAAGGGTTGGAGTACTTTGACACTTTGACGAATTTCTTCTATCACGAACTCTCCAAGGTGGAAAAGGCTGGAATAATCATGCATAAGCGTCTTCGGGCGCAACGTTCAGAACTTCACCGACAACTTGACGAGTTGGGAAAGCTTAGCAAACAACTAAAGACAGTCAATGAGAACCGCGTCCCACACAAGCTCCAGGACGCTGTGGATCGCCAGGCGGCTCTTCAACAGCGTTCATGTGATGTTCTACAAAAGCTAACCAAGAGCCGGGCTCTTCTGCTGAGCGAACAAGAAAAGAAGTGGTTTAGCGAGCTCAAGCGTCTGCAACAACGTATTTACGCTGGTGGTGGCTTTGAAAAACGCACTAAGAATTCCATTGCCCAGGCCGACGTCATTCTGCGTGAATTCAAGCTCCTCAACAGCGACCCCTCATCAAACTCTACGTCGCAGAAGGGCATTGATGCTGATAGTGTTGTCAAACTTCAATCCCTGTTGGCCCGAGAAGGCGAAGTCGTCGAGTCCACCAAAAACACTCTCCAGAAACTCCTCGACGACAATCTGACTGATGAAATGAAAACTCTTTCAATTTAGCATATAATAAAAAATCATTGATTGTGTAATAACCTGTTGAGCGAACAATCTAATCCGATAGCTGTTTTTCTGGGGGCACGCCCCCAGACCCCCTGGGTCGGCTTCGCCGAAGCTGGAGTAGGGAAGGGGTTCTACTACTAATCGCCTTTAGTTTCTTGATTGTGTAATAACTTGTTTGGGTCTTGTTTTTGGGGTACGCCTCAAAGGGGGTCGGCTTCGCGGAGGTTTGGGTAGATGTTCCACCATCGAAACTAGGCCTTTCGCTTATACAGAGAATATAAGCGTTAGATGTTTGCTCCTTGTCAGAAAAGAAAGCATTCTAAAAAAAAATCTGCAGAGCAAAGCTCCCTTTTTTGCTTCTTCTCTGAGAATAAACAAGTCATGAGGAATAATCAGCAGAGGTGACCAAAAATTTTGTTTCCTTCGAGAAAGAATAAATACCTTCCAGGTGAAAGCTTCTGCGAAGCAGAACCAACGCTTTTGCTTCTTTTCTGGAAAAGAAGTAACATACCAAGCGGGATAACAGCAAAGCAAAATCAGCGCCTTTAACTCCTTTCTAGAAAGAAGAAAGTGGTGACAAACGGAAAGATTTAGTAAAGATTAGTAGAAGTACTTTCTGACGATCAAGTTCTGTATACCAGTGGATTTATTAAAAGTCTGTGACACGGCCGTTGAAGGAGTAATCGCCGTGACGGAGGGGATCTTGTTTAGGGCCGCCAATTTCGCCAGTTTCTGGGTTTTTCTCGCCTTCGAAGTCGGCATAGACGTGTCTATATTCTGGGTGAAGTCCCAAGGACTTGTTTTTCTCCTCCATGCTGACCTCACCCTTTTGCAAAGCCTCCAGATCTTCAGGAGTCATTTCTAGAGCGAGCTCCGAATTGGCCGTTCGTTGCAACCGTTCAAACTCTTCTTGATCCTCCTTTGAAAGTTTAGGTGGCGCCGGGCCTTCTTTAAATAAGGACGAATATGGCCGTTGACCAGCTATCATCATCTTAGGCACCCTAATTTGAGCACCCGCACTTACAACTCGTCTCAAAAACATGCTGCGTGTCGTCCAGTCAGGTGTCTATAACCCTCAAAGTAGTTAACTCGCACTTATCTGATAATCACCTTGATTGTCATATTTTCCCTAACCCACGTCTAGCCCAGATCACGTGAGTATCACGTGATTTACTAGCCCGGAACTGATTTCTGGGGGCAAGCCCCCAGACCCCCTGGGCTCGCTTCGCTCGCGGCCACTGGTAGTATGCTTTATTGCTTTCAATGGATATCTCATTTGTGACTATTACCTTGTGACTTTGTTTAATTGGGGGCGCTTCACCAAACCCATGTCAGGCCTGATCGAGGTTATGGGTGGAGGCCAAGTTCACCTTCTGAGAAGCAGAATATTAACTAAGTTTTCTGTGTTCTGGAAGAAGAATGTTTGAAAATCGATTAGTTTAATGTAAGTAACCAACCATCGAGTTGTTTCTGGGGCACTCCCCCAGACCCCTAGGTCGCTTCGCTGATTTTGAGGAAAAGACGGCATTGGAGTAGTTTAACTAAGTCAACCCTCTCCTCTGGGTTGTTTTTCCTGGCGACTTGCCCCCAGGTCCTTTTGGCCCACTTTGCGGATTTTGGGAAAAGGAAGTCGTTGTGGTGGTTTGACTGCTCGAATCGTATGGTCTGGTGGCCAGCTGCTATGGCCAAGGAAGTTCATACTGTGAAACAAAAACCAGGGCTGAGTTTCTCGTCGAAGACTGGGTAAGTCCATATTGATAGGGGATCAATAGGCCTGAATGGTTTCATCTGTCGAAAGGTAATTGAAGGGAATTTCAAGTTTGTGATAAATTTCTCTATGATACAAACCAGCACAACATCCTCCGCTTACATGCATGAAAACCTCGACGAAACCAACACTAGCCAACGTTAAACAAGTTCATTCCATTAGTATATCTGCCCGCTTTTGCTCCTTTTCCGGAAAAGAAGAAGACTATTCGTCTGATTGCTTTACTGGGGGCATGTCCCCATTCCCCTTGGGCAGGCTTCGCCGAGAGTTGGTAAAGGCTATTTAAAACTATCTTCTGCGAAGCAGAACTAACGCTTTTGCTTCTTTTCCGGAAAAGAAGAAAACTATTCGTCTGGTTGCTTTACTGGGGACATGGCCCCAGACCCCTGGGTCGGCTTCGCCGAGAGTTGGGATAAAGCTATCTTCTGCGAAGCAGAACTAACGCTTCTGCTTCTTTTCTGGAAAAGAAGAATCCAGTATGCCTTCCGTCCTATCAATGAGCCCAGTTCTTCTCCGCACAAGACAGGGTTGGCCCATGTCTCGGCGAAGCCGACCCCGAGGGTTTGGGGGTGTGCACCAAAATTCAATTGACAAACATTTAAAATCCTTCCTTTGTACTCTTAGGTACTGAGAATAACTTATCAAGCTATAGGCTCGGGTGTAGTTTGTCGATGACTTCCTATCCTCTTATGAGAAGTGGTTTTTCAGTCTCAGTTTCTGAAGACTCAGTTGGTGGGCTGTGTTCACCAAACTCGAATACACTCACAAGATTTTGGTTTGTCGGGTCATGCACATCCTTGTTGATGCAGTCAGAAAGATGTACAAGCCGATTTCTTTGGGAGAGCTTTCGACAGTCTCTCACTTGAACGTTATGGAGGGAGATTGTTTTCAACGTTTGAAAATACCAGCCCGAGTTGTACATTTTCTTTTCTGTATCAGCATCGACGTGCAACATGACATTGGACAGGCTGATCGTTTCAGTTTTCCGAACAAACAACGAAAGACTGCGTTTAGAAATGTCTCCCCTTTCATCCATAAGAAACGGGTGAAAGAGCTCCTCGAGGCGAATTTTTGTTCCCGGCTCAAAGACAAGGTCCAGGTTAGGTATGGGTGTTGGGAAGGCTAGACGAAAATGGTCTTGAAACTTAAACCCTCCAAGTCCCGTCATAGCCAAAGACTCTAGGTTGACATTAAGAATGACCAAATCCATATCTAATACAGTGTGGGTCTTCACAGGGGCGCCGTGGATCTTCAAACGGTGGTATTGGCTGAATATATAGCCGCCATTTTCCGGACTCTGCAAAAGGTTATTCTGTAGGGCTTGGTAGTGTGGAACACTCATGCGTGTGCATTCAACGATGTTCAGCCGTAGCATCTTCGCATATTTTCCTAACTCGGAATTTCCGTCAAAGAACGATTTAAACCTCTTCGCCAACAGATTCAACAGATCCAAACAGCTATCCATATTCAACCATACATCACATTTGATTGATACAGACTTCACCATTGCATAGATGGCCAAGAGAGCAAAATCCCCACCGTTTTCTAACTTGGACTTAGCCGATTCTAGAGTCACACCTTCACACAAAGGCGAGTCCGCGGCAATCGCATCTTCAAAAGTCAGCTTCGACGTGTCCTCATACAGCCCACCATTCCCATATACCACATCATTAGATGCTTGAAGCTTCCGAAACTGCTTCCAAAGACCAAACTTTTCCAGCCCCATTTTCGTCTCCGAATACTCCTGCAGGGCCCTATCAGAGAAACGAATGCTGAACCTATGCTTCTCCGATTCTATAACAAGATCATAACAGGCTTGCTCGTTACCCATGGTGGCGTGGAGTCGCGTAAAGGCTTGACCATTCGCGCATGCATGAGGAACGAATATTATCCCCAGACACCGCGCGTAATCGCCCCAAACAGCCCCATTGATGGCAGAACCAACAACCACATAATACCTCTACGACGTACAAATATAAATATTGGAGTGAAGAGTATAGCTAGGCTCTTTTGGGCAAGCCTCCAAACCCCCTGGGTCGGCCGAGCTGTAGGTAGAAATTGTTTCTGCAAACTAGTAGGGCAAACAAGCCCCCAGAAAAAACGACCTCTGGGTTAGGATGGCAGGGGGCCAGCCCCCTGCACCCCCGTGGCTATGCGAGGCTTCAACGAATAGAAGGACACTACCCATAACCTCGAGCGAAGCGAGCCCAGGGGGTCTGGGGGCGTGCCCCCAGAAACCACACCTGGGTTAGGATTTGCAGGGGGGCATCCCCCTGCCATGGCTCTGCGAGGCTTCAAACGAATAGAAAGTATAGAAATCTACCAATAACCTCGAGCGAAGCGAGCCCAGGGGGTCTGGGGGCACGCCCCCAGAAAACAATACCTGGGTTAGGGTTTTCGGGGACCTGCCCCCTGTACCCCCGTGGCTCGAGGCTTCAGAGAATACTTCTAAACCCAAGCCTCGGCGAAGCCGACACAGGGGGTCCGAGGGCGTGCCCCCAGAAATGCATCCTTATAATCTTGAAGAAGTTTCTGGTCCGAACTAATAACTCTGGAGCTTGAGCATCCGTTTCTGTTAAAGAATAGATCGTTCCGTTATCGGGCCGGTGCTCCGCGGTTTATGAACGGCTGACGAAAATGGGGGCATGTTATTGGTCGAGTTGGGATTACGTGAATAGGCGTGAGTGAGCGATCGCCGACTGTGCGTGGGGAACTGTGGGCCGGAGATCTAGACATTACTCACCAGCTCATATCGCTACACGCTAGTTGATGCTACCTCGTGTTTTTAAACCCTTATCGCGAGCTAGTTTGACTTTTCCTATTAGTGCCGCGCGACGAAATTTCACAATGACTAATCAAGCAAACAACAAGCAATTCAAGCCGCTTCCGGAGCCGTCTGTTCATGTAGCTGGCCAGGCGAAGGACGTGTGGAGCATTATCAACGAGGCTGCTGCTGCTGCGGAGAAGAGCTCTGGCAAGTCTGTCGTGAACCTCGGTCAGGGCTTTTTTTCCTACTCTCCACCAGCGTTTGCTATTGAAGCTGCCAAAAAGGCCCTGGATGTGCCTATGTTCAACCAATATTCCCCCACTCGGGGTCGACCCTCGTTGAAAAAGGCGCTAGCGGACTCCTATTCGCCATATTTCAACCGACAGCTCGACCCTGAGACGGAGATCGTCGTCACGGCCGGTGCTAACGAGGGTATGTATAGTGCCTTCACGGCGTTTTTGAACCCTGGTGATGAGGTTATTGTTTTTGAACCCTTCTTTGATCAATACATCTCCAACATCCAGCTGCCCGGAGGAAAGGTTGTCTACGTTCCTTTGCATCCACCCAAGGACAACGACACACGCACCTCTCCGGCCTCTGAATGGTCGATTGATTTCGCTGAACTGGAGGCCAGCATCACCGATAGAACCAAAATGATCGTCCTTAACAGTCCCCACAACCCAACCGGAAAGGTCATGTCGAAAGAGGAACTGGAAAAGATTGGCGAGTTGTGTGTCAAGCACAATATCATCATCCTTTCCGACGAGGTTTATGATAGACTGTACTATAACGGCTTCACCCGCATCGCCGCCCTCTCTGAAGAGCTCTCTCGATTGACCTTGACTGTCGGTTCCGCTGGCAAGACCTTTGCTGCTACTGGCTGGCGTGTCGGTTGGTTGATCGGTCACCCAGAGATGATCCGCTATGTAGCAGCTGCACACACCCGAATCTGCTTCACAGTCAATAGCCCTATGCAAGAGGCAGTTGCTAGCGCCCTTACCCAAGCACAGACCAACGACTACTACAACCAACAAGTCGAACAATTCCAGCATAAATACTCCCTCTTCAACGTCGTCTGGGAAGAACTGGGTCTGCCATACACCGTTCCCGAAGGCGGTTACTTTGTCCTGGTCAACTTCTCCAAAGTGCAGATCCCAGAAGACTATGAATTCCCCGAAGAGCTTCATCACCGAGCCAAGGACTTCCGCGTTGCCTACTGGCTAATCAAGGAAATCGGCGTGGTCGCCATCCCACCTACCGAGTTCTACACTCAAAAGAACGCACATCTCGCCGAAAACTTCCTCCGATTCGCCGTTTGCAAAGACGACTCCATGCTCGAAGAAGCTGTCAAACGTCTCAGAGGCCTTAAAAAGTATATCCAGTAGCCCTAGATCTCATTACATCGTTCTCTAACTTGGTTTGTGTTTCTTCTTAAACAAAGAAGCAAAGCGTTAGCCCTGTGGCTCCCCACTACGGGAAAAGAAAAAAGTTTGTTAACTGTCTAGCAGACTATACTCGCAGGGAATGGTCTTCTTCTCCAGAAAAGAAACAAAAGCGTTAACCCTGCGGAGCCCCATTCTACGGGAAAAAAGAAAAGTTGTTAAGTGCCTAACAGACTATAATCGCAGGGAGTGGTCTTCTTTTCCAGAAAAGAAGCAAAAGCGTTAGCCCTGCGGGGCCTCAAATACTTGGAAAGAGAAATACGTTAGTTCTATGGAGCTGTCACGTGCGTAGGTGAGCAACAGCGTCCATAGCTCTTCCCGAGAGTAAGTGGGAATGCAGAAGGTAAAACCACTATTGCTTGTCTCGTCGTCAATACTTGTGCTAAAATATAACCTAGTATTATCATCCCCATAACCTCGAGCGAAGCGAGCCCAGGGGGTCTGGGGGCATGCCCCCAGAAAACCACTACTGGGTTAAGATTTGTACGTCGGCGAAGCCGGACTTGGGGGGGGGGCTGCCCCCCAGAAAACAGTCACCAATGGGTAATTTCTTACTCGGGATTACTATCCCGCGGCTGCATGCATACACGGTTGAAATGTGTGGGGGTGAGAAGTAAAGTGGGGAGGAGTACTCCGATACCGGAGAAGGATCTGAAGTATTTTCAATGACGAAGAAGATCCGGTTGTTTGGGTATCCTGTGAAAAAGTCGTTGGCTCCGGCTGTTCAGAATGGACTTTGGCGGCTACGAGGGTTGGACTTTGAGTATATTTTGCTTGAATCAACCAATATAGATGAAGCGTTGACCGAGCTCTACAAGGAGGAGGTTGCCGGCCTTGCGGTGACCATGCCTCACAAAGTAGTCTTCATGGAGCATGTAGACAAGGTTTCTAACGAAGCTGCCATAATTGGGTCTATTAACACTGTTTATAAGCGAAAACCAGAAGGCACCAAAAAGCCCGTGTCAATTGGCACGAATACGGACTGGGTTGGTGTACGGGAAGCTCTTGTAGAGTATGCTCCCAGCCTGATGCAGGAGTCTCCTGGAAAGAAAGGTATGGTGATTGGAGCTGGTGGTGCTGCACGAGCAGCTATCTATTCTCTTTGGGAAAGTTTTCAAATGGATGAAATTTATCTGGTGAATAGGATCCAGGAGGAGATGGATCAGGTGGTTCAACATTTCAAGCCAATTGTCAAGATTCGTCCCGTCACTTCTGTCAAAGAAGCTCAGAATCTGGAAACTCCCTTAATTATCATTAGTACAATCCCAGATATTGAACCGAAAAGCCAAGCTGAGAAGGATGTGTTTGACATCTCCACACAATTCCTGACAACAAACACCCCGGGCTGTCTCCTGGAGATGTGCTATCTACCGACAACCAATACCCGAATGGCAAGGATAGCCGAGACACGGAAATGGCAGGTCGTTCCTGGCACTGAAGTTATGATTCATCAAGGCATAGCTCAACAGAACTACTGGGCGGAATTGAACGAGAAGCCCACTCCTCAGGTCGTCGATAAGGCACGTTCAATTGTCTACGAAAAAATGAAGACTTCAAACTTGTAGTATACCTTTAGAGACAATAGCACCGCTTATTTGAGATAGGGTACTGGGATACTCCCCAGCAATCCTAACCCAGACCAGCCCTTACTGCAGGTACGCCCCCAGACCCCCTGGGCTCGCTTCGCTCGAAGCTATGGGCAGCCTTTTATTCTTTCTATTCGTTGAAGCCTCGCAGAGCCACGGGGGTGCAGGGGGCTGACCCCCTACAAATCCTAACCCGAATGTTTCCCGCTTCGGCACACACAAAGGCATGTATCTAGCAACAGTCATCAGTGGACTAGAGATGCCTTGCACTGATTAAGATTCTCTATACTCAAGGCTATCGACAGACAACCCAAGGAGTTTCGGAGTAGGAGACAACTATGTAGTCAAAGTTTCCGAAGAACATAAACTAGTTCGGTCAAACATGCAGGTTTTTGTTTTACTCGTTTATTAAAGTTTGTCTACCTGATACAAGCCATTTAAAATGCTAGACGATGTTAATAAGGTTCTGAAAAACAATAAGAAAGCTCCTTGAACTTTGAATCAGACATCCCAGGAAGGACTAGCCCGGTCACCGGCATACTAGAATGGGTTCTAAGCGTATGCTACCGAGGAAACTGCGAATGTTTAGGGTAAACTGTTCATCATGACAAAGTTCAAGCTTTCTTCAAACGGACAAAACTTACAATAAATGGCCTATAAAAGGCTCAGCCAATTGAAACACCACACAGTCTTGATTAATTGTTAGCACAAAAATCACTCAACACAACACACAGCGCGTTAGAGGAATGAATCAGACAACTTAAAATACTGGCAAGTATAAGTCGACATGTGCTCACAAGGAGACATGCCAACACCTTACGCTATCTGCATAGTCGAATCAGACATAGAAAGAAGGAAAGGAAGTTGGTCTCATCATCCAAACACTGTTCTAACCCGCTGCGTTCTGCGTAGTGAAAACTTACACTTCAAGTCGCTTTGATCCCAAAAATTTTGGCGGGTGCTGAACTATTTATACTTGGGACCTTGTTCCTACGGAAAATTCTCTGTCTTTCTAAAAGCCCTCTCTCCACTTAGGGCTTCTTCAGTCACGTGATCATACCCTAACCCGATCTTTCAACATCTTTAACCAGTTATTAATAACATTCAATATGTTACAAAAACCTCGACAGAGCAGACCCAGGTGCCTGGAGCGTGCCCTCCAGAAGCCAATTAATTTGGTGTTTCCCTTCGTTTTCCAGAAAAAGAAGCAAAAAGCGTTTGTTCTGCTTCGCAGAAGGTTCATTAACTCTATTCTCGGCGAAGCCGACCCAGGGGGTCTGGGGGCGTGCCCCCAGGATACAATTGACAAGCTGTAAACCCCATTCAAGTCTTATAAGGTTGGTAAGGTAGACAATAGATAAGTTGATTAATATGTAGGGTTAGTTAGTAGCTAGATAGTGGGTCATGAGCTCTATTGCTGCGTCGACTTGTTTTGGGTACCCTGTGACTCGTATGCTTGCCTTAGGGCCTGAATTGCGGGGTTTTACCTTTACATTAGCATTTGTATGTTTGCGAATGAAAGTAATTCGGTCGCCCTTGTACCCAATTATCTTGCCCACGTCCCATTTGTACAGGTAGAATGAGCGGCAGATTAGCTTGCTTTTTGTGTTGAGTTGTTTGCCATTGACTTCTCCAAGGGGTATTCTCTCCTCTAGCGAGTTTTCTGTGGCTTCTGTGTTTGTATCTTCCTCAACGCTGGACAACTCAGCAGGTTTGACTTTTGACGGTATATGAGGATTTGCCATAGTAGCCTCAAATGCCGTTTCTGGAGAGTATTCAACGGTTGACTGATCGACTATGATGGTTTTTACAACGGTATTGATGATAGGATCGACAGGATCAACCGAAATCGCGGCCACATACTCTGACGACTCGGGCAGGGGTGTAGTGCTATGATCCACCAGTCCCATTTGCTTCAGTAATAAAAGCCCCTCCCAGCTAACCAAGAACCTCAATATTCGAGTTTCTAGCACAGTCTTGATCTGCCTCAGCCTTTCGATGACTTGATCAGCCTCATCTCCGCACAATGCAACTATACTTTCGGGCGCGATGTCCGATCCATCACACTCATCAACGCCATCAATCTTGCTGATATTCTCAGCCTCTGTTCGTGCCATCAACAGCTTGATCTTCATACCCTCTCGGCTCGGTGTATGATAAGATCCCTGTGTCTGGAGTGCGTCTGATTGCCTAATCAAGCGATGTCCCATCACCGGGCCGATCGCTATCAAATTGCCTCATTGATAGCGCGGCTGAGAACTACTCCAGATTTAATTTAATGTTGAACTATGCGACTCAGCTAGAACTCATTCCAGTGTAACGTAGAAAATATTTCCAATGGAAAGAAATGAAGTTTCATTTGCGACGTTACAAGCAATCTCGCGTCCCGCTACTACGACGTTCTAAGTCTCCTTACAACCATCACCCGAAAGCCAATAGTCTATCCAAAGATGCATTTTTTTTCTAAAAGAAGCAAAAAGCGCTGTTCTATTGCACGGAAGAAGAGCTGTCATCCATAACTCGGCATCAGGTGTCTGAGGTTCCTCACGAACAAAATCAGGTAATACTCAATTTTCGTTCCCCTCACTTGCCTTACCATGAATTACAAAGGCGTTTCTGTCTTTCATCAGTGCAAGGTTACACCCTAAGAACCACATAGCGCAATCAGTTTGGCCAAGAGCTGGCCCATTGGTCTAACTTGTTCCGAGGCAGGGCAAGATTTTCCTGGCCATAGAAGCTTCTGATGAGCAAAACACCCACGAATTAAGAATAGTTGGAGATTCGATAGCTCCACAAGAAACATATTTGTTTAATAATGATGCTTATAAATGAGTCTCACCCTATTTTTGGCATTGGATTTGGAGCGTAAGGCTGAAGCTGAATCAAAAATTGCCATAAGTGAAATATTTCAAACCATGCACGCAGAAAGAATAATATTAAGTCTTGGTGGAACCAATTAAGCTTATCATTTATTCCACCAAGAAATCCACTCCCTGCAATCCTAACCCAAACTATGTCCTGGGGGCATGCAGGCACCCTGGGCTCGCTTCGCTCGAGGTTATAGGTATTGTTCAATTGTTTCTATTCTTTGAAGCCTCGCAGAGCCACGGAGGTGCAGGGGGCTGGCCCCCTGCAAACCTAACCTAAAAGTAGTGTTTTCTGGGGGCACGCCCCCAGACCCCCAGGGCTCGCTTCGCTCGAGGCTATGGGCAGTGTTCAATTGCTTCTCTTCGTTGAAGCCTCACAAAGTGACCGGTGTGTAGGGGGCAGCCCCTGCTATCCTAACCCATAACTAGTTCCGGGGGGGCATGCCCCCAGGCCCCCTGGGCTCGCTCCGAGGTTGTGGATAATGTTCCATTTTCTCTATTCGTCGAAGCCTCGCAGAGCCACTGGGGTACAGGGGACAATCTAATCTTACCAAAAGTGCTATACGGTGTTCAAGGGTTTATGTGCGTGCGCCCAGAGAAGGTCCATATGCAGTAAAAAGTGTGTTTCTGCACTAAATCCGAAAAAAGGTAGGTCAGCTGAGTTATCAAATGACCCCCAGGCTACCCGATGCACAGCTTTATAAACCAAACACTTCACAACCAAGCATTCTGTTTTCTAGAACCTTTCTCGATCCAAATCTCGGCGAAGCCGACCCTGGGGGTCTGGGGGCAAAACATCTCGATAAATTACAAAAAGGGATCCTAGCGTCCAGTAATTTATTATGCATGCTTTATGTTAACCTAAATCTAATATGGAACTCAGTCTATCCTCTATCCGGATTTGTCAATATATTTTAGTAGTATATAGTTGTTAAAAATTATGATGCGCCGTTGTACGCGATCTTATTAGGGGAGTTTGGACGAGGATCACGGATCTTGCCTTGGTTGCCGTTGACAATTCGATCAACAACATCTTCAAGACTGTAGTCGTGGTTCTGGCTCCAGTAATATGCTGCCAATCCAGCGACGTGGGGCGAAGCCATGGAAGACCCGCTCATGGTACCATAGGAGTCTGGTCCGTCTTTAACACTAGAACGGATGTCAACGCCCGGAGCATAAACATCAACACATTCGCCGTAGTTGGAGAAGTCGGCTGGACGGTCAGTGTAGTTCAAAGCTGCAACAACCATTTGGCCCGTCTTGTCACGATTGTTAGATGGTGGGCCATATTTACAGGCGTCATCGCCTTTGTTTCCTGCAGCTCCGACGAATAGAATGCCGGCGTCGACAGCTTCGTCGATAGCCTTGTTTCTAGAGTCAGAAATTTCGCCGACAGCAGAGTAGTTGATCACGGATCGCTGGTCTGGGTTCTTTTGATGATCGTCAATAATCCAATGAACTCCCTTAATAAAGTTAGACAGACTACCGCGTTGGTTTGCGTCAAGAATCTTAACAGAGACAATGTGAGCATCCTTGGCGACACCAACAGAGTGACCTGCTGAAACACCAGCGACGTGGGTGCCATGACCATTTTCATCTTCATCCTTATCATTGGCCAAGTTGACGCCCCAACGAATTCTATCCTTGAATTCCTTGTGGTCCATTCTCACACCAGTGTCCAAAACATAGACAACAGTGTTGTTGTTGTTTCCTGGCTGGAACTTGTATTCAGACGGCTTGTTTTCAAGATAGGTGTTTTCTTTGTGTGAAATCCTGCTTAGACCCCAAGGGGTTTCATCTTGTTGTAAGAAGGCCACAGCCTGGATGATTTCATCACTATCACGCTCCACAATAGCCACCTCGGGAGATCTCTTGATTTTCTCGATCTGAGCGTTGGTGAACTTTCCATGATACCCAGAAAGCTTCTTGCCGACTTGCAGATGGCCTTCAACCTTAGATCCAGTGTCCTTTTCAACATCAATCATTCGTTTGACCCATTCATGGTGCGTGTCTCTTTTTTGAATCGCAGATGAAAGATGGTCATGGAAAAGAACAATGTAATTGTCCGAATCCTCGGGGTTGCCAGCACTGGCCATAGCAAGGGACAAGCCCGAAACTAGAATGTATGTAACGAATGAAAGTAGAACCATCTCCCTCACAGAGCAGCAAGTCTCAAGGGATAAGCTGGATATTTATTCTTTTCAATAATGACGGAAAAAAGAAACTCCTCTTCTCGGTACATATTTCCCCATGCGTGTCGGACATTCAATTATGTCGTACGCGTCATCGATGATTTAACCCCCTAGAGGTTGAGTATAGCAGCGACTTGTGTCTTTCAGTCCCCTCATTGTCTTCCATTTGCCCTTTGTATGACACTTGTAAACAATCGACCGCTCAAGATTCATCGCAGTCATAGACCGATCACTTTGACCGTTCAATGTCTACAATACCACCAAAGTACGTGAATACCTGTCTCAGAACGTACCGTGGATACTAAAGACCACGTTGAATGTCTTAGATATCTTGCACACCCAAGAGATCTACAAGAAGGTTTGAGTTCAAACCCTATTCTCCAATCCCCCTTAAAACAATATCTTTGTCAAGACACGTGCATGCAGAAATATAATTTCTGTACCTTACCACCGACCTATCTACCGCCACAGGATATAAATAAACTGGTCTTTTTTTGTCCTATAGCGGTGTAGACGCATGTACCAGCCATGCTTATAACCCCGACGCGGTGCAGGCGGCTTGACCAACCATCGGAACCCACCACTAGCTTACATTGGAGTAGTCAGGGGCAGGCTATTAAAGTACCAAATCAAAATCGCTCAGAAACTGCAAAAGGCACAAACCGAGGTGTTGTACAAAAAGCTCAGCAGCTTAGCTCCCCGCGCGCCGGAAGAATAGGCAGTGTACGCGGCGATGAAAATTAAAGTTAGATACCAGCTACTCAGGCCATTCCATTCTTCCAACCCCATATCGAACTCTCCCCAAGATCCACCAATATGTCCTTTGCATAAATTGCACAGAAACCTAACGGCAGCCATGTCTGTGATAGGCTCAACCGACCGATCTCAAAACATCCTTCTCTACGACATTATATGAGAGAAACCCACCTAACACATTCTGCTGCAAAAAATACTCACTCGTGTTTCATTCACTCCCCTCGATAACCGTTTGTCCAAATCCGAACATAATATCTTACTCAGTTTTGTAACGGTCGAATACTCGTCTACCCGCCTCTAAAATTAAAGTGGTAGGTTTTCCTCCCACAACCAAGTAGCAACCCTTCCCTCTCATCTGATCCACTGTACTCTTGAGAAAGGTCGGAATATTGTAGCTACGTATGCTTCAGTTTCTGGGGGCACGCCCCCAGACCCCCTGGGTCGGCTTCGCCGAGATTTGGGCTAAAAAATAGTTTTACGAGGGGTTGGTAGTTTTCTGAGGAACTAGTGATGTAAGTTCCATTTAGTAGTTGCTGATTAGGTAACTGCGAAAGATTTTGGTGCTGACTAAAGAACGTTATGTTCTTAAAGCTAACGCTAGCTCTATGGCCGGTTCCAATTATTAAACTCTAGAACCTGTGTTGTAGCACACATACAGTTGTTTTCTATTAATGGTGGTGTTCTGATAAGTTATCAAGTCTAACTCGATCATGTTTGAACTGAATTCTGCAGCTGTGTCAGATACAACTGGCTTGATAGGTCTCTGAACAAGTAATACAGCCCTATCTTACTGGAAAATAATTATAAAGAATAATACTACTATCGAAGTTATTTCTGGGGCAGTCCCCCAGACCCCCAGAGGTCGGCTTCGCCGAGGTTTGGGTAAAGGAATTTTTAATTGATCCTCAAACGACTATCACTAGCAAGCTGGTTTGTTCTCAGTTGAACACAACCAAAAGCTAGTAGTGAAAGATTGATTTAATCTCCGTCGTGTCTTTCCGCGATTTAAGCACATGGTACATTCACTTAAATTCAACATGAACTATGCTGACTCCAACAATAAATAGATCAATTGTGTACCTTTTCTAAACTATACGTTCTTTTACAAAACCACAAGCCTCAATATCCCCTAAGTGGATACCGGTGGTTTGGGGGAGTACCCCCAAAGAACTACCAAAAGTCCGTGGTTGAAAAAGAAGTCGGGGATTAGTCCAGTCGGTAGTTCTATTGGGTAAAGGGTTTTATTGCATGCATACATAGATTTCATCATTACCAGTTAATCCTCAAAGGTTAGCACTAGCTAGCTAGTTTTTTACGCGCTTGATTACAACCAAAAGCTGATATTTAAAGGTTAACGTTGATTTATAATCGGTAATTATCGGCCATCCTGAGATTAAGTGCACAGTTCATCTACTTAAATACAGCTTGGACAGTCTATTTTACATTTTCCCTAATAGTGAATAGATCCATGCATATGCATTGCATTGTGTGTTTCTTGAAGCTTCGTCTAAACTATACGTTCTTTATAAACCACATTTCCCAACATCTGCGGAGCGATCTGGGGGCTTAGGCCGTGCCCCCAAAAAACTACCCGAAGTACGTGGCTGTAAAAGAAGCAAAGGGTTAGTCTAGTCAATAACTTCATTAGGTGAGTGCATAGATTTCACCATTGAATTAATCCTCAAAAGCTTAACACTAGCTAACTTTTTCGTACGCGCTTGATTACAACCAAAGCTCGCAATTGAAGATTAATCTAATCGGTAACTATCGACCACCTCGCGATTAACTACATGGTTCATCTACTTAAGTACGTACAGCTTGGAAAATCTATTTTGCCCGAACAATGAATTATATATATCCATGGTGTCTTTCTTGAAGCTTCCTCTGAATTATACATTCACTATGAAACGTTAACCACATCCCCATGCAAAGTCCGCAGTTGCGAAAGAAGACAAGTTTCTAGTCGATAACTCCAGCTATTAGGTCAGATAGATCCATTGCATGCATGCATAGATTTCAATTTGTCCTCTTAACACTGACTATCTGATTTTGTACGCGGATTTGATTATAAAGCTAGTACTAGTACTTGAAGATTGATTTAAATTTAACCAGTAACTACCAACCATCCTGCAATTAAGTACATGATTCATTCAACAAACACTTTGGCTTTTTCTGGAACGGAAAAAGATCATTCGATTCGTTATATTCCTGGGGGCACGCCCCCTGACTCCCAGGGTCGGCTTCGCCGAGGTTTGGGTGAGAACAGTGTTTTTGCGAAGCAGGAGAAACGCCTTTGTTTTTTTGTGGCAAAGAAAACAACATTAGTACTTGCAACTTGAACTTTTTTGAGCCCAACAATGGATCCATTTTGCGTTTCTTGATGCTTCCTCTAAACTATACGTTCTTTACAAAGCCATATTCCCAACATCCGCGAAGCGGACCCTGGGGGTTTGGGGGCGTGCCCCCAAAAAATCATCCAAAATCTGCGGCTTGTCTAGTGGATAACTCTATTAGGTCTATTGGTTCAAAATCTCTACCAGATCACCCAGTTTGTCAGCGTAGTACTGGGGTTTTGCGAACGAGTTGTCGTCTTTCTGAAGGATAGTCTCTTCTTTGTCCACGCCAGTGAGGACCATGAGGGTTCCGAGCCCGCCACGGGAGCCGAAGGCGATGTCTGTGTTTAGACGATCACCAACCATGCAGGTACGCTTAGGGTCAAAGTGCTTCTCTGCCTTGATGCAGTCCATCATAGCATCGGAGGGCTTGCCCAATGCAATTGGCTTACGGCCTGTGCATGTTTCCAAGGTCCCGACGATGGTACCAGCTCCAGGCAACAGCTTGCCCTTTGACGGGAAGGTCGAATCGATGTTAGTGGCCAAGAAAATTGTTTTCTCGTCCTTCAATTGCTGCATGGCAACAGCCATTTTATAGTAATTGATGTGCAAGTCCAGCCCACAGAGAACTGCGCCAATTGAGTCATCACGCTCAACGGCGTTCAACAGCTCGTCAGTGGGGTATTGTCGGTAACTCTCATCGGTTCCTACCACATATTTGATTCCAACGTTGTCCAGCTCCTCCTCAATGCCCTTCTCGCCAATCACCAGAACCTTCTTGTCCTCAGGGAATTCGATCACCTTTTTCAAATACACCGCCGCACTGTAGGAGGAACCAAATATTTCCTTGGCCTCCACGTTAATTCCAAAGCCAGCAAACTTCTCAGTGTACGCACGTCTAGACTTGGTCGAGTTGTTGGTGACAAAAGTCATGCGCTTGTTTCGACTTCGCAACAGATCCAGTGTTTCGTTCACCTTCGGCAACAGATGGTTGCCCTGCCACAACACCCCGTCGCAGTCAAACAAAAAGTCGTCATATTGATCCAGAAACGCTTCAACGTCCTCCTTGGTCTCTATTTTTTTTGGAACAGTCATCTCTATCAAAACTGTATAATTATCGCTGTCGGCAAGCCCCTGTATATCAAGACTACGTTGACTAATCCCGGCCTCCGGCGGATCGGCTACCCGTTTCGGTTTCTCCGATGCATGCATGCAACGTAGATAACGAGAGATTAACGACCCTATCAACATGATTTGTTCATGCTTATTTCATTCTCCAATGAAATTTGTAGGGTGTAATTTTCTGGGGGCACGCCCCCAGACCCCCTTGGTCGGCTTCGCCGAGTTCTGGGTACAGGAACCATATTACCATATTACTTCGGTGTGAATTTCAGCAATACAGGTCGTCGACTAGTATAATGCTCGTCTTCCTCCAGAAAAGAAGGAAGAAACAAAATGTTATTTTGCGAAGAAAGTACTGTATATTACACGCTGAAATTTGAGTTGTGTTTTGTTTTTGTGTTGCGTTGTGGTTGTGTTAGTGGCATTATTTTGAAGGTATTTAAACAGCAACCAATCATTGCCACAAACACCGCCACAAATACGCCACAGAAGCAAATGTTACAGGGCTTTTACCCAAAGCTCGGCGAAGCCGGCCCAGGGGGCCTGGGGACATGCGCCCAGAAATTAAGAATTCTATATGCATTAAGTACAGAAGGCCTGTCTTTTGGACGTCGGTCAAGAGGAAGACGACGCCGCTGCCCTAACTGAGTAGTGGTTTTTCTGGGGGCACGCCCCCAGACCCCCAGGGCTCGCTTCGCTCGAAGCTATGGGTACTGTTCTATTGTTTCTTAATCGGTTTGTTAACATAATATCTGCCACCTACTTGCAATAATAGCTTAACGTATTCGTTAAATTATATATTAGAGATCCGAGTGTCGAGTCCTTTTTCGAGAAAACGAAGCAAAAAGGTTGTTCTGTTCGCCGAAGGTCACCCGTCCCCAAACCTCGGCGAAGCCGACCCTGGGGGTTTGGGGGCGTGCCCCCAAGAAATCAATCAATCGGCACAATAAAAGCACTGATACAGTGATATTCTTTACCAGGAAAGAAAATAGAACATCTTAACAGTATTCATTAAATTTAGCTGCATGTATGCATGGCGGATAGTCGGGGGACCGACGGGTCGGGGGAGCGAGAGAAAGTAATACGGGGAAGGTGATTGGCCAAATGTCCCAAGGAGTGTTCGAAGTTTGAATTTTGCACAGTAGCATACAGAAGACAGAGAAATGGTATCTCAGGATCTCCCTCCCGCCAAGGGTTACGAGCCCATTCAATGGAAGGTGAGTATATACGGTTGGATTGTATGGTGCATGAAGTTAACGTGTGTGTGTTTAGCGAAATCTCCCGGCTCGAGGTTTTCGACCATCTATCTATGCTGCCGCCGTCCTGGGATTCAGCGCCTGGGGGTTCTACAAGCTTGTTGCAGTGATTCGTGAACGTAACGAGCTGGCCCGTGAAAGAGCCTGGTCCAGAATTTACCTCCAGCCCGTGTTGGAGGCGGAGGCTGATAGAGACGCCGTCCGACGACACTTCTCGGCCCTCGCTAAGGAAAAGGAAATCATGAAGGACGTCGAAGGCTGGGATCCAGAGGAGTCCGTCTACAACGACAAAAAATTCAGACGTCCAACTTACATCTCCCTCCCAAAGTTTTAATTTATGTACGATCAATTGACTGCATTAGACTCGTCCTCAACAACATCAACAATAATAACGGCCAAGTAAATGATTCACCTCCCCAGACTTTTCCTTGGGTACTCTCCGCCTTCTCTTTCTCCGGGAAAGAAGAGAACTAACTGGCTAATATACCGGTTGGGTTTCAATTAACTATCCCTGTCCTCGAAGTCTTGATCTGTTTTTGGGGCGCACGCCCCCAAACCCCGGGTCGGCTTCGCCGAGTTTTGGGTACAGGAAAGGCTTCTACGAAGCGAATATATACGCATTTGCTTCTTTTTCTAAAAGAATAACAGCAACAAAAAAGCAACAGTTGATTGATAAACCTATTTATTTACCAATAAGTGTTCCTGATTTCTGGGTTGGTTTTTGTCAGCACACACCAAACCCCCAGGAATCGGCTTCGCCGAGATTTTGGTACTGGGACGTTCATCTACGAAGCGAGACTATGCTTGTGTTTCTGTAACAAAAGTGCCAAAAGGCTAATAGGTTTACCTATTTGGTTAATTAACTGTTCCTGACGTCTAGATCGGTTTTTGGGCGAATAGCCCCAACCTTCTGCGTCGGCTTTGGGTATAATGTCTTTTAAAATTAAGGAAAACTAATATCCCTTTTACATACTTCTAAGTATTTACTGCCTAAAAAAAGGTCGATTAGCATTTGGAAATAACTGGCCGCGCATTGAGGGTAGCTATGTATTGACTTTACTACGTCTATGTGAATTCGAATATTTCTGTAGGCTATGCTTGTGCATTTTGCCCGTTGTCTATCAGAAAGTTTAAATTGTTTGACGTATGGTAGGGTTCTTGTTATTCATAGACCCGTATAATTAGTACAAATACTATTTGTTGAAACCCGCAGGTCCATTGTTTTTGGTTCTTTTAATAACAAATGCTGACTTAGTTTTTATTCGTCGGAGCCTCGCTGCGCTGCTGCTTTTGTTCCTTTTTCAAGAACAAAGCTTCTTCAGATCGGTGTCACCGCTTTTGGCGAAATCTTTTCTGAAACTAAATCCAGCCATCAGAGACACTATTTTTAGTAATTTTATTTAAAAAGCACAAGCCTATTTGACGAGTTGAAGCGATTGTCCTTTCCGTCCAAAAAAGAAAAAATCGTGTATTTGTTGAAGCCTCGCAGTCACTATTTTTGGTTGTTCTCTAAAAAAAAGCAAAACCCTCGAGTGTCGTCCATTCTTTTTAAGAAATAACAAGTCTTATTCGTCGGAGCCTCGCAGAGCCACTGTTTTTGGTTCTTTTTTTAAAAAGAACAAGCCCTTTCGACGAGTTGGGTGTTGTTCATGCTTTCTAAAAACAATCCCTATTCGTCGGAGCCTCGCAGAGCCACTGTTTTTGGTTCTTTTTAAAAAGAACAAAAACCTTTCGACGTGCCTGGCATTTTCCTTTTGGACAGGAACAACTCGTGAGGCGAGAGAGCTAGGGGGTCAGGGGCTGGCCTCTGAAGGCGCCACAAATAAAGTGTGGCTGTGTTGGTGATGGGACTAAAGGGCTGTGGTGGGTTTTGGTCCCAACGCAAGGTCAGGTAGCTCTTAAGGGGGGTTCAAAGATGCAACCGAGTACATGGGTGGTATTTTCGATCGCGTTGGGAATACGCTTGGTGTGTGCAAAGTACTCGATAATTCCTGATTGCGATGAAGTGTTTAATTATTGGGAGCCGCTGCATTTTTTGACCCATGGCTTTGGGCTTCAGACGTGGGAGTATTCCCCGGAGTATGCTATTAGGAGTTGGGCATACGTTGCCCTACATGCAATTCCTGTCAAGCTCGCCCAGTGGGTTGTGTCAGAAAAGCATCTTCTGTTCTATGCTCTTCGTGTTGTGTTAGCTGTGTTCAGCGCTGCGTCGGAGACTGCCTTATACTTGTCGCTGAAAAGAACCTTTTCACGACGAATTGCTACCTACTATTTGTTCTTCTCTTTGACCAGTACGGGCATGTTCCATGCGTCTGTGGCGTTTCTGCCGTCATCGTTTGCCATGCATGCCTTCACAATGGCCCTCTCCAACTTTGTTCTGCCCAACAACAACAGCTCAATTGTCAAGGGCATGCTATGGACTGCTGTGTCTGGCCTGCTGGGCTGGCCATTCAGCTTGGTTCTGATGGTGCCATTTGCCCTCAATTACTTTGTTTCCACGGTGACTAGTGACGTTAAGGGCCTCATGAGGTCGGTTATCAAGGTCCTGTTGGGTACCGCGGCGATTCTGCTGTCCATCTTCGTCGTCGACTCTGTAGCCTATCGAAAGCTCGCCTTGGTCCCGCCCAATATCGTCCTCTACAACGTGATCAACTCGAGCGAAGCCGCAGGCCCAAACATCTTTGGCGTCGAGCCCTGGTATTACTACGTCCTGAATCTCGTGCTCAACTTCAATCTCGCCTTCCCACTAGCAATGATATCTGTCATCCCGGCCTGTCTCTACTCGCCCGACCGACGGGCCCTGAACTCGGCAGTGACCCCGTTCTACGCCTGGCTGGCCATCTTCATGTACCAACCTCACAAGGAAGAGCGGTTCATGTACGTGGTCTATCAATCACTATGTCTGAACGCAGCGGCGTCGCTGGAGTTTGTCTTTCAGCTGGTTCGAAAGTTCAGCTCCAACTCCACACTCGCCAAGCTAGTGGCCACCGGACTGTTGGCAAGCTCCGCACTAGTTTCCTTCTCCCGGTCTTCTGCGCTCACACATTTCTACTCTGCCCCAATTGAGGTCTTTGAATCGCTACCGGAAACTGCCGCAGGAAACGTCTGCGTGGGCCGCGAATGGTACCGGTTCCCGTCCTCGTACTTCCTGGGCGACCATCTCCGCCTCAAGTTCGTCAAAAGCGGCTTCGACGGTCTTTTGCCAGGAGAATTCTACGAACCAAACGGCCTCCCCGACACCCGTGCCTGGTGGAACCGGGAGGGCACGTGGTTGATCCCCAAGGGAATGAACAGCCAGAATCTCGAGGACCCCGACAAGTACGTCCAACTCGGCCAATGCGACTACATCGTAGACACAGCCCTCCCCGTCGGTCCAAACGAGGAACAATACACGTCCATGCCCGACCAATGGGAAAAAATACACTGCTCGAAATTCCTCGACAATGAAAACAGCAGCGGAATCGGCCGCATCCTCAACCTCCCCCATTCCCTACACTCCCCAACAAAAACAAACCTCCAATGGACAGATTACTGCATCCTAAAACGTTCCTCAAATGTTTAATATATTAATTTTACCCCCGACCTTCAAACGAGCCATCAGCGTAGGGCCATTGTCCTGGGGGTACGCCCCCAGACCCCCGGGCCCGCTTCGCGGGATTATGGGTAAAAACCTGTTCTCCCATTAACAAGACAAGCTTCATCGTAGTATTTCTTTCTGGGGGCATGCCCCCAGACCCCCAGGGTCCGCTTCGCGGGATTATCGGTAAAACGTTATACGACTAATAAGGCAAGATCCGATGTTGCGTTTTCTCTGCGGGCAGGCCCCCAGTCCTCTAGACCCTCTTCAGGATTATGGGTAAAAAATTTTCTACTACCAATAAGGCAAGCTTCGACGTGGTGTTATTTTCCTGGGGATAAACCCTCAGTTCCCCTGGGCCGTTTTGCCGGATGATGGACAAAGCCTTTTTGTCCTACTACTAACAAAGCAAGCATCAGTGTAATTACCTTTCCTAGAAGTTTGTCCCTAGAGACCACACCACTGACCTGCTTCGTGGGGTGATGGAAAAATCCCTTGTTCTACGACTTGTGTGAGAAGTTGGCTTCGCCCCATCATACGGTTTTTAGCACTCCCTCAGACCCTAGCTATAGGTCCCTTCACGGGATTACGGGCCGAAACTTATATACTCTACCACGACTACGTCTACTATTAGATCTTCCTTTGTGGCGATATAATCCATGCACATCTTGTTGGAATAGTAGATAGAATAAATCATTTCGTCTATATGATTAATGATCTAGAGCACGAGCGCACCCAATAGCTGGACGTAGCAGCTAGTTGAAGAGTAAAAATAAACGTTATACTCTCCGGTAAGGCACACATGCAATAATCGGAGCAAAGATCAGAGTATTTTTAACACATTGGTCCAACAGCTTTCATTAAGGCTTCGAATCGCACACGGTTGGGATCGCAACTGAACGTAACAAATGAATACGAAAACTAACAATGTTGCCAGCATATCGTTTGGTCCTTTCGAAAAAGAGCAAAATTGCCTGATGAGGTGAATTTTCGCGGACCTAATATCTTGATTCTTTTTCAAAAAGGACAAACCAGTTTAATTGGTTTAAGCCTCGCAGAGCTAACGCTTTTGGTTCTTTTCTGGAAAAGAACAGTCCGCTCAGCTAGTTAAAACCTCACAGAGACAATGCTTTGACTCAATTTTAAAGAATAACGATTGTCCTGATTTTGCCTTTGGACTCAACCCAAAACTGTTTCTCTCTGGGGCACGCCTCAAGGTCCTAAGCTTGCTTCGCTCGGGATCTTAGGTAGTATTTTTTCTTTCTGTTCGTTGGAGCCTCGCTGAGCCATGGCCGTGCAATTCTAACCCGTGCGATAAGATAAGATCATATTTGCCCCCGTGGCTCCGCTTTGCCGAGGATTTGGGGTGAAAAAAAAAAAAAAAAAAGCACAAAAAGGCGTAGTGAAAACAAAACTAAACTACGTTGTTCAATGGTTTGTGTTGCTTTTTCTTTGACAATATACGTATACTATTTTCACTTTCACCTTCCGTTTAAACCCCAAGGCCTAACGTTTCTGGTTTTCTGGGAAAGAACACTTACTATCCGATGAAACTCCAAATGCAACTAGTTTGAAGGTTTTCTGGGGGCCAGCCCTCAGACCTCCCTAGCTCCGCTTCGCGGAGGATATGGCTTTATAAAACCACAGTAAGATCAGAACTAAGTTAAGCCCCGCGCGGCTAACTTTGGTTCTTGTCTGGAAAAGAGCAAACCTTACTCTTCGCTAAGCCGCAGGTCAACGCTTTGGTTCTTTTCTGGAAAAGAACAAATCTCAACTATTCGATGAAGCCTCGCAGAGCTAACGCTTTTGGTTCTTTTCTGGAAGAGAACAAATCCCTAACTACTCGATGAAGCCTCGCAGAGCTAACGCTTTTGGTTCTTTTCTGGAAAAGAACAAACCCTAACTATTCGATGAAGCCTCGCAGAGCTAACGCTTTTGGTTCTTTTCTGAAAAGGAACAAATCCTAACTATCGGATGAAGTCCAAACGCTTGGGAGTTTGTTCCAGAGTGAGAGTAAGTAGCAGTGTATAATATAGTTTACAAATATATAGCGTCTAGTTTTTGACGAGCATTGATTCTCTGCCGGGACCGACACCGACCCACTCGACCTTTACGCCGAGGTAGTTTTCGATGTACTCGATGTACTTTTTGGCGTTTTCCGGGAGGTCGGCATACGACTTGCAGCCTGTGATGGGGGTGTTCCAGCCTGGGAGAGTCTCGTACACAACCTCGACCTTCTCCACGACGCTGAGGTCCTCTGGGAACGTGGTCAGGGTCTTTCCGTTGACCTTGTAGGCCACGGCGACCTTGATCTCCTTGAGCTGGTCCAGCACGTCGAGCTTGGTGAGGTTCAGCGACGTGTAGCCATTGATGAGGGTCGAATAACGGAGCACCACCAGATCGAGCCAGCCGCAACGACGCTTGCGACCGGTTGTCACGCCGTATTCGGCCCCAACGTCCTGCAGATACTCGCCGACCTCGTTGAGCTGCTCGGTGGGGAACGGGCCGGCACCGACACGGGTCGTGTAGGCCTTGACGACGCCGTACACCCGACGGATGGCGCGGGGGGGGACCCCCAGACCTGTGCACACACCGCCAATGCCCGTCGACGAGGACGTGACGTACGGATAGGTGCCGTAGTCAATGTCCAGCATGAGCGCATTGGCGCCCTCAATGAGGATCCGCTTGTTCGCGGCCAGGGCGTCGTGCATGAATGGCACCGCATCAACCACAAACGGACGCAGCCGGTCGGCAAACTCCTTGTATCGGGCCAGATCGGCCTCAACGTCGGCCTCAAACTCGCCGTAGCGCCGCATGCGCGTCTCGACCAGACGCGTGTAGCGCGTGCGGAACTCGTCCCATGCGCCGGGCTCCTGCGACACGAGATGGTGCACGCGGATGCCTGAGCGGGAGGCCTTGGTGGAGTATGCAGGCCCGATGCCCTTGCCCGTGGTGCCAATCGCCGTCTTGGACGAGCTCAGCTCGGCCTCCTTGAGCCCGTCCGCGAGCTGGTGGAAGTCAAACACGAGATGGGCTCGGGACGAGACGAAGAGTCGGTCCCGACACTTCAGACCCTTGGCCTCGAGGTCCTCGAGCTCCTTGAAGAACGACGGCACATGCACAACCACGCCTGATCCAATCAGATTGCGACAGTTGGGGTTGATGAGCCCCGACGGAAGCATGTGGAAGTCGTACTTTGTGCCGTCGACCACAATCGTGTGGCCAGCGTTGTTCCCGCCCTGACAACGAGCACACACATCAATCTCGTCACAGAGAATGTCTACAAGCTTTCCCTTCCCCTCGTCGCCCCACTGGGCTCCGAGCACAACGTCAGCCATGGTGATATATATATTTGTCTTTTGACCGGAGAAGTATTATACGCAGTTTGACTGGAAAGCGCGTCCAGTAGGAACCAAAATTTTCTTCCTCCCACTCCCTTTATATATTCCTCCCTCCCAGCCGGGACCGGCCCTCCGCCGATCAATATGACACATTCAAAAAGAAATTTCCAGCCAATCAACCAGCCAGCGCTCGACAATCCGCACGCCTCGGCCTACCTGGTCTAATTAATTACTCAGTGCACAACAATGGCCGCTGGCTCCAAGGTACTACTTGGCGAATTGGTCTTTGCAACAGGTTAAAAAAAAAAAAAAAAAAAAAAAAAAAGCAGTCACCCGAACCCTAACCCTGGTGAAAAAAATCTGTCAACGTGTTCCCCTGCGTAATCAACAGACTGCGTCGGTGCCCCCCCCCAGACCCGCTGAGGTGTTACGCGCACGCGCTTTCTGGGGGCACGCCCCCAGACCCCCTGGGTCGGCTTCGCCGAGATTTGGGTAGTCGTACTACGCTTTTGGTGGTTTCCTGGGGGCAGGCCCCTAGACCTCATGGGTCGGCTTCGCTGGGGTTTGAGTAGCCGTATTATATTCTTTTTGGTGGTTTTCTGGGGGCACGCCCCCAGACCCCCTGGGCTCGCTTCGCTCGATGTTATGGGTAGTGTTCCGTGCTTTTTATTCGTTGAAGCCTCGCAGAGCACGGGGGCGAGGAGGGCAATCGTTGCCTAGGAGTGCTTCCTCAGAGAATGTGGGGTCGCTTCTAAGCTAAGGATAGTGCTCTAGCTCCGTAGATGCGTGGTGTATGCGTTGATATCATCAGAGCGATCAATCTATCAAGCTGGAGGAAAAGGTTAATTAATTCACCATCCATGCACGAGGATGAAGCAAGAAATCTTCATGATCATCCAGTATTTTGGATACGTATACATGTACATATCGATATCGCGATCGCGGGATCTTTCAATCAGCAGCGTGGAGGCTAGAAGTGATCGATCGATATCGATCTATATATGTACGCGTATAAGTATATATACGTTCCCCAAAGACAGCTATAGTTCGAATTCTATTTGATATATCTAGATCTAATCATGAAGAAAAGCTAGTACTAATTAATTAAGCACACTCAATACCATGCATGCAGTTTCGTAATTCCATGCGCATGCGCATATGCATGCATATGCATGTGAATTCTACATATATATATACAGCTAGTATATATAACGATTAAATATTGGCCGGCCCGGCCGCGCGCGGTGAGTTAATTTATAATATATAAGCAAATTCAGGCCAGCTGCAGGTAGAATATCGGAGATCTAGACGAGCTAGAATCTTCCAGCTGCAGTCTCCACGTACGGGATTAACTTAAAATTTATGTATTTTCTGAACCAATTAAGGAACTCAGTCTAGTGTCGGAAATCAGTTGCAAAATTAATTAAACTTTTGAAAAATACGTTTCTGAATAAGGATGATGAATCTAGTTGCGCGCTCCAGTTCAATTTCCCAACTCGATTCTAAAAACGGGTAGTTGGTTAAACTTGGCATTATAAGGCTTACTATTTTGTCTAGAAAGGAAGCAAGCGTATTGAGTTTGTCGGGGTTTACCGCCCAGCGTTTCATATTTGGCTTTCTATTTTTATCTTTGTTTCATTTTATTTTAATGTTTTTTATTTACTTGGCTGGTTACATTTAAACTTTATTTTAATTTATATAAATACTCTTTGTATTCTTCATTAACTCACTACCATAAAACCATTTCTTTTACTGACTGAGTAGTTCACATCATCGATATCAATAGATTAAGAGTCACAAAGTTCTACAGGAGTGCTACTATGTCTTCTGTGGATGCGTCGAAGCAGTTGAGTTTTGAGAATCTAGACTTCGGTAAGGTCAATGATATTAAGCATTTGGAGGCATTCTGCGAAGATGTGATTGGTCGTCTTTTAAAACTGGGAGTTAGCGCTGAAATCTTCAAAACGCCACCAAGTCTGGCTGAGGTTAAAATTGTTAACAGGTTGCCGGAAAATACCTTGATGAAGTTTTGGAAGGAAGAGACAAGGAAATCGTCCTATACCACTGTTCCGTTAGATGGAGTGGATCATAGGATCAGGGAAGCTAATGGTCAGTTTTACGCTACACCTGTTGAAAACCCTGCAGGAGGTCTTATTTGTCCGAAACTTCTTACAGATGAGCAAGTCGTCGAGTTCAAACTGCTGGAACTGAATGTCAACGACCCGAACACCCAGAATCAACGGTTGTTTACGGCGGTCGAGAGGTTGGACAAAATGCTTGTTGGAAATCCGTTTTATGACAGATACAGGAAGGACAAGGTTGACTCAGTTATTTATTCATGGGAAGAGGCAGAGGAATACTATCAAACTTACCATACTTCTGTTATAGTTTGCTCTTCGCCGACTGTCGTTAGTCAAGTGAAGAAGGCCTTGTTTCTAGCTGCGATGATCCGCGTTGAATGGGCAACAGATGTTCCACAACTCTTGAATAGTCTCAAAGATTGGCTGAGCTACCGCGGATAGAATATTAAACCCTTATCATCCACGAAGCAGAACCACTACGGGGGTTTGGGAGGTTGCCCCCAAAAAGCAGTTTAGCTAATAGCAGTAGCTAATTTGGCCTGGTGCTCTGCTTTGCTTATAGCAAGAGAAGGAAAGGCTTTAGACCCTAGCCTTCCGCGAAGCGGAACTACGGGGGTTAGGGGCTTGCCCCCAAGAAGCAGTTCAGTGCTGGTAAAGCAAAAAGCATCGGTGAGTTGTGTCATCTTTCAAATAGCATAGGGATGTATGTTTGTTTCACTGGAGGGAACTCTGATTGACCAGTCTGTCGGATAATTTAGCACTCAGTCAAAGTGACTTCCTATTCACAAATAAAGAGTAGCATTGGAAGGTGCTATTATTGGGGAGTCCCAAAACCCTCGGAGTTCGGCTGGGAAATCTGTTGCAAACTTGTTACTCGGTCTTCGATGTAACGGACTGGTCACATTCGGCATGTCTTAGCTTTTCAGTAGATTCTTCCATAACCCTGAGACGATATTATATGTTCATCTTTACCAGATCGATCATCAATAGACTATCCGGTTTCATCGGCAGAAAATGATCCAAAAGAGGTACTACCGCCAACAACAATCACCTCCTACGTTCTCAGTCCTTGGAAAAAACCATGCATTTCTCTAATCTAACAGATGCAAACTTATATAGCAAGGGCGCGCTTTTCTGGAGGCACGCCCAGTCCAAAGCTCCGCCCCCCGAAGGGCCTCGCAGAGCCAACGATTTTGGTTCTTTTCTGGAAAAGAACAAATGAGATGATTAGCTATATTGATTTTTGTTTGATGCACAGTTGTAGGGGAGCAGTTGCAATGTTGTCTGCGATGCTTAGCTTGCCGAATCTTCGCTTTGCGGAGTTCTCCTGGTGTTGAAAATGCTGAGACACAGACTCGTGTACAGAATCTAAGTAAAACTATGTTAAATGATCATGAGTCTCAACACTGGAACAAACGCCCAGGAAACAACAGTGTAACGTATTTTTAACACTCAGACCTCGATCGGTCCCCAGGGTCCTCGCTAGACTATACGTTAGACACACGCGGCGATCGCAGCTCACAAATAGACCTAAGGGATCTGGAAGCTACAGTCTAATTTATCGCTTTCCAGAGCACCAACACCTAGACTCCCTTTGTCCGCTGCGGACGCTGACCGAAGGAAACTCGAAGCCTGATCTGGGGAGTAGGCTACCTCTAGACGTGATTGAAGTAATAAGTCATTTCATGATCCTAGACTTTCTTAGACCATTTCGCGGGGCAGATAGACATGTCCGCACAGTAATAATTCCTCTCGCCTTAATTTTCAAGATCAAATGCAGCACCTTTACATTAACCCAAAATCCGCGAAGTGGGCCCTGGGGACCTGCGTGCGTGCCCCCAGAAGAAATCAAAAGGGGATATTTCAACTCTCCAGGTCAGCTTGAGTTGTTAGAGATGAATCCTGTGTATTTTCGCTGGTGCATGTATGCCTTAGGCACGTGACCGTTATACCTGCCAAATTTAGAGATATATGTTTCAGTCGGTCGTGGACACGAGTTAGTTTACAACGTGTACTATAATTACCTGAACGGTAAGTGAATCATGTTGCACGCGAGCAAGCTCGCAGAATGTGAGGCTGAGAGATCTGCGGGATCGACGATCTGTGTAGATCCCAGTACGGCGTGCGGCTCGTCATAATTAAATATTCCCAATATCTTCCTATACCCCATTAAAGGTATAGAAAATATGCATATAGACGACAATTGAGTTATTAGCCAGCTAGACTTCAAAGACAACTATGGTAGAGAGTGTTGAACATGGTACCCCAAACAAAAGACAACCGCCATATGGCTGAATCGAACAGCCAAGACGATTCACTCATCTGTTTTCAGTATATCCGGGGGTTGCGTGTATTTTTGGGGGCACGCCCCCAAACCCCCTGGGTCCGCTTCGCGGATTTCGAGTTGGTGCTCCTTTGTTACAAAGCACAACCAATTTCAATGCTTGATGAAGCGGACGTTTGGGTCGACGGCTTGTCCCGAGAAAATTAGGATGGTTGATGCATTGAGGAGCCGTACATTTGGATCTGTTCAGTTACTATGCATGTCTTAAGAGATCGGCGATCTTTCACTAACGGCCCCAAAGTAAGCGTCTAAAATGCTACTACGTTCGATTATAACCAAAGCTTGGTGGTAAAGTTACAATTCTAGAAGAGACTTTGAGCAGGATATCATTTGCCAAATAATAATTGTGACTAGTGGAAGCAAACAAGTTTCTAGGGGCCTAGGTTATTCAACTGGCTGGTCGTCGGTGTTCATTTGGCACACTATAAACCCCTTTAACACGAGAATTGAAGAGATCAGAGGAAATGTTTTACTTGCCAACGGCCAGATCGGGAAAGGACTGTCTTCAACTATGGTTCAATTCGGCGCGGTTATAGTAGCTAGAACAAGTTTTTGCGCATAATCCTTTGTGTGTGCGTGATCAATTATTTTGGATTTCGCGTAGTAGAGGGCCTATAGCAACCTTGTTCCATCGAAGTACATATAAAAGAACAACTTGTCGTCAATTGCACTACACAACAACCAACTCAATAATGAAGCTCAGCAACTTGCTCCTGACTGTACCATTAGCCACATTGGCTACTAGTTCAGCACTACCTCCTGATTATCTTCAACGTCGTGATGATGGCGTTGATTTGATGGCAAGAGGTAATCAACATCAACCCCAGCCCCCTGCCAACTGCCACCCATGGCCTCCAAAGCCTGAGAAGCCACCTCATAAGCCGGGGAAACCGGGGAAATCACGTTCCAGAAGCCGTGGACGATCTAGGTCTAAGAGCCATGATAAGCATCGTCCCGGTAAGCCCCAGCCGCCGCCAAACAAGAATCCAAAACCTCCCCACCGCAGCCCGAGCCGAGGAAGATCGAGATCCAAGTCTCACGACAAGCATTGGCCAAAGCCCGGCCATAGCAAGTCCCGTGACCGTTCAAAGGACCATGGCAAATGGCCTCCGAAACAGCCAAACCCACCAAACAAGAACCCAAAGCCTCCTCACCGCAGTAAGAGCCGTGGTAGATCAAGATCCAAATCTCATGACAAACACTGGCCAAAGCCCGGCCATAGCAAGTCCCGTGACAGATCTAAGAGTCATGACAAACATTGGCCTCCAAAACAGCCAAATCCGCCAAACAAGAACCCAAAGCCTCCTCATCGCAGTAAGAGCCGTGGTAGATCAAGATCCAAATCTCATGACAAGCACTGGCCAAAGCCCGGCCATAGCAAGTCCCGTGACCGTTCAAAGGACCATGGCAAATGGCCTCCGAAACAGCCAAACCCACCAAACAAGAACCCAAAGCCTCCTCACCGCAGTAAGAGCCGTGGTAGATCAAGATCCAAATCTCAGGACAAACACTGGCCAAAGCCCGGCCATAGCAAGTCCCGTGATAGATCTAAGAGCCATGACAAACATTGGCCTCCAAAACAGCCAAATCCGCCAAACAAGAACCCAAAACCCCCTCACCGCAGTAAGAGCCGTGGACGATCACGCTCAAAGAGTTGCGATGAGCCTGGCAAGGGGCATGGCAGCAAATCTCGTTCCCGTTCCCCTGGCCATGATTGGCAACATCCAAAGCCAGGCGACAACGGACCAAAGCCAGGTGGAAATGGGCCAAAGCCAGGCGACAACGGACCAAAGCCAGGTGGAAATGGGCCAAAGCCAGGCGACAACGGACC
>JAJMDO010000067.1:46388-90166 GCA_030573635.1 Blastobotrys ciferrii | reverse complement strand
AAAGGATTTTCTGGGAGCGCACCTCCAGATCTTCTAGGTCCGTCTCGTGGCTCTAGATTTGGGCTATAGGGTAGACAGGAAAGCGGATTCCTTTCCAGCAAAGCAAACACCTGAAACCAACTTCTCAGAAGATTCTTTAAGACAGACCTGCTAACGTCAGCTATGACTAGCTAATTACCCGGGAATCTCTGCTTGTCCATTATAATCAAAAACTGTCGGAATATCTGAGCTCGGGAGCAACGCCAAAGTCAGGAATGCAACAAATAGCCAGACAAGGAGACGTACAGCACCGTCCCCTGCAAATCCTAGCCCGGAAATGCTTTCTGGGGGCACGCCCCCAGGCCCCTAGGGCTCGCTTCGCTCAAGGCTTTGGGTAATGTTCAATTTCTTTCTATTCGTTGTAGCCTCGCAGAGCCCCGGGGGTGCAGGTGGCTGGCCCCTTGCAAATCTTAACCCACAAGTGGTTTTTTCTGGGGCACGCCCCCAGATCCCCAGGGCTGGCTTTGCTCGAGGCTATGGGTATGTAAAATTTCCTTTCTATTGGTTGAAGCCTCGCAGAGTAACGGGGTGCAGGGGACTGCCACCCTGCAATCCTAACTCAGAAGTGGTTTTCTCTGGGGCAGGCTTCCAGACTCCCAGGGCTCGCTTCGCTCGAAGGTATAGGTAGTAGGACATTGTTTCTATTCGTTAGAGCCTCGCAGCGCCAAGGGGATGCAGGGCTTGACCCTGCAATCCTAACCCAGTAATGTATTTCATTTTGGGTCCAGTTCTTTTGCTTGTAAAGATCAATACCAATTCAACTATCTGAATCCACGCAGGGCCACCTTTTTGGTTCTTTTTAAAAGGACAACATGGCTTCAACTAATTGAAGTCCCACAGGGCCTCTGTTTTTAGTTCTTTCTTAAAAAGAACAATGCCGACATATCGTATTCGGCCCGTCAAAGGATCCTTAAATTTCGGCTTGCTCCAATTTGGCGATGAGATCAAGGTCGTGTTGTTTGTTCTTTTTATCACGGAGGTCCTCGGGATCGTAGCTGCTTTCGTCGAAATAGCCGTTTTCATTTGTTGTTGATTCGGACTCCACTGTGTCTGGTTGAAGGACGTCGTCGAATTGTTTGGCCATTTGCTTGATTTTTTCTTTTACTTCTTTGTTCGAGGTGCGGAGGGTGTCTATCTGTTTTCGTCGTTCAGAGATCTGCTCCTCCATCAACAGAGCTAGAGATTCCCGCGATTGGTGTGGCCTATATTCATTAAGCAGATGATGCATATTGATGAGGATAATACGGATATCTTCGACCTTTTCCGGAAACTTTTCGGGCGTCACACTCATGATTCCAGTTAATTCGATATAGTTGACCAACAGACTTTTTAACAATTTTTTCAACTCCCAGATTCTATCGGACGAACTGGTGATTGGGTTGTATAATTGCTTGATTCCTGCATCTTCTAATGATTGAAGGTCAGATTGTCCCGGATGCCAAATGTTGCCAAATGAACGATAAAACGTATCTGCCGGAGGCTTTGGAGGAACCAAATATGGCAATGGCTGAGGCAGCTCATCAACCTTGTTCTCAGCATCCTCAAAGCTCGACAGCTTCTCTAAATTCTCCGCTGTGAAGTACTTATAGTACTTAGGCGGTGGTGGAAACACAGATGATAGCCCTGACATACTGTGTGAATGGTTCTCACCCACACGGGACGGTTCAAGCATTTATACTCATCCGCGCGTCAATAACGCGCGCAGACCTCAAACCCCGAATTTATTATTTACTAATCATATATCACCCTGAGGTAGCTTTAGCCGTGCAAACAAGTCGGACAATTGCAGTTGATTTCTTTGGGGCACGTCCCGCTTCTACCTCGTTGGCTTGGCTGAAATTGGTGACATATCCTCTTCTGCTTGGTGGAAGGAGACACTTCTCTCTCGCTGTCGAGTACATGATCAGTAAACCAATGGTGGTAAGGTGAGGCTATCAGGTTAGTTGACTTGTTGGTTTATTCGAACAAGCTCCAATATTCTTGGGTTGGCACTGGCCAGGCACGGCTCTGTGCTCGTCTTGCTCATAGCGGAAGAGCTTTTTTTGTTTTTGCCCATTCTGAAGGAAAGACATCAATCGATGTGCAGAAGGTTAGAATTCTATAGGAGCTGGCGATTTCATGTATTCGGAGTCTAAAATTTAGTATCTAAAGCACACTATCGTCCGACACGCAAATATTTGCATCTCGCTCTAGTTATCAAAGACATACAGTTCCTGACCCAGAGCTGTTTTCTGGGGGCACGCCCCCCGACCCCTGGGCTTGCTTCGCTCGAGAGTATGGGCAGTGGTTGGTTTACTCTTTCCATTCGTTGAACCCTCGCAGAGCGACGGGGGTGCAGGAGGCTGGCCCCCTGCAGAACCTAACCCACTAGTGGTTTTTTGGGGGCACCCCCAGACACCTTGGGCTCGCTTGGAGGCTAATGCATACATGCATGCTAGACCCCCTGACCCCCCGATCCGGCGCGCTTTACGCGCATCATCGTTTTAGAACGAACTTATAAAGACGACGCTACGTAAAAGTGAAGGGTTGAATATGGGGCCAAAAGGGAATATGGTAAAGCGAAAGGCTGCAAAAGCTAAGGCGAAGGCTAAGGCGCGCCAGAAAAAGAAGATGAAGGACCATAGGGATGAGTATAGTGACGACGAGAGCCATTCCAGAGATTATTATAGTGAAAGTCACGGGGCCCCTGTGTATGACGACGAAGAAGAGGAGGAGGAGGAGGATGAACATGAGGACGGTGAAGAGTACGACGATGAAGACGATGAAAGTGTGTCATTGACTGCGGCAGATATATATAAAACACTACCGGAGTTGTTGGCGAACAATCCTAGGGCACATGAATATTTCAATGACTTGAGAGACTATATTTTGCGGGCGGAGAAAGAATTTTTCAAAAACCATCTTGGTGGGAGCAAGAAGAGTCCTGTTGAAGCGCTTTATGAGTCGCTGGATAAGATCAGTTTGGAGGACATTGAGACTTTAAAGCAGCATATACCTAGCATAGTCGAAGAGTTTGACGAGGAGAGGGATGCGCCCATCATCCCCAATCGAGAAACCAAGACAGACATGAGGCGCAAGGAAAAAGAAGAAAATGAGACCAACAAACCAATGCCTCCTGTGGTTAGCAGTGACAGTGAACCTGAATCTGACGATGACGTAGAAACACCGCTAACGGAGAACGGCGAATTGGATGTGGATGCGTTGTTACGGAAATACGATGTCAAGATCAAGAAGAGTGAAGACGACTCTTCGTATCTCTCTATGGAAATGGATAATGATGAATTTGTACAGTTACAGACAACGCACATGACCGAGAAGGAGATCATGTCCACTCGATATAAAATGGGGGAGGCCTTGTCTCGCAACCAATTTGAGAAATCCTTTCAAGTGTTGCAGCAGGAGTTAGACGATTATGAATTGAGAGATGTCCTCAGCGAATTTTATTATGAACTCGTGCGCCTATATTGTACGCAGGAGGACCAACGAATAGACCTAACCGAACTATTAGAACGATGCACATATGACCAAATCACGGACGACTTTATTAAGAGGTACGAAGACAGTCGTCGTACAAAAGAAGAAGCCAAACCATCCACGTCAAAAGACCTAGATGCAATCAAGGACGACGACAAAACCGAGGATGCGAATGCTAACATCGAAATTGGTATGTACGGCTGGGGTTGTCTTCTTCAAGCTGAACTACATCGCCGCCGGGTCTTCCGCGAAATGCTCTTCTGGTTCAAGACTAAACTTGCAGCGAGCCGCACAGAAGGAACTCTTGCAGCAGCTAAATACCTCACAACCAAGTTTTAGCGTCGTGGCTAACACCAGTACCAAATAACTTATTTATCTGTTCTTACTAATACGACAACTTAATACACGGCAACTACAATATGTAGATTAAGTTCGTTTGAAATTCAGAAGCAAAAAGCGTTTGTCCTGCTTCGCAGAAGCCTATTGGCCGTCCAAAACTTTCGCCAACCCCCAAGACGTACAAAGTGGTGACTTAATTCGGGTTCGCTGCTGGGCCACGGGGGTGCAGGGGCTGGCCCCCTGCAAAATCCTAACCCAGGTGTGGTTTTCTGGGGGCATGCCCCCAGACCCCCGGGTCGGCTTCGCCGAGGATTGAGTCCTGTTCGATGAAGCCTCGTAGAGCTATGGGGTGAGAAATACTAAAATAGTAGGATTTTCTGGGGGCACCTCTTCAGACCCCCCTGAGTCGGCTTCGCCGAGGATTGCGTTCTGTTCGATGAAGCCTCGCAGGGCTACGGCAGTTTGGATTATAAGTATTTGCATACTACTTGTTGACATGTTACCATATCTTAATTCCAGAGCTTATCGCTGGGTTATAAAAAGGACACGGTTTTCAATTACTATAAGCCCGGTAGGGCCATTGTTCTTGGATCTCTTTTTCGAAAGAGTAACACAGTTCAACTAGTTGAAGCCCCGCAGGGCCACTCGTATTAAACTAGCCGACAGACGGCCCCATTCTGGTAATTCTCGATTAGACGATCCCCGCTTCAAGACAGGCAGTGGTTAAGTTTAAAAACTTTTGTTCGGAGAGGACGATTTCGATCAGGCCGTTGTAATGGTCATCTGGAGGATACTCAGCATGAAGGCGATCGAAGAGCTCATTGAGATTATCGTCTATGGCGAGATCCCAGAGAATGTTGAGTTCGGAGTCAGCTTGGGGGTTTGTCTTTGTTAGAGGGTCGTAATCTGCCCAAGTGTTGATTTCTTGCCGACGTTCCCACAGGAGATTGTCTTGTTCAAGCTCAACAAAGTCCTGACGACGAGATTTTCTATGTTCATCTTGAAAGGCAGTTTTTTCGTTATCAATTAACACCTGTTCTTCTGGGTGGGTTGCAAAGGCCTGGATGTTGAGGGCATCCGCGAAAGCATTTTTGGTTAGGTCGACAAAGGCTAAGATCAGGTTACGGAGATGGGTCTTCATCTCAACATCAGGCGGACAGGCGTCTATGATGCTGTGGACCTTTTCATGGTAGTTGTCTGTGCTAATAATTAGGTTCATGCCATACACGTAGTCTTCAAATGTGATCACGCCGTTCTTATCGTCGTCATAGAGATCGCACAGAAAGTCTCCAAGATAGGTATCAATTGAATATCTCGTCGCGAGAACCTGTGATAACGCAGATTTGGACATTGCCGGAGTCACCTCCTCCGAGGAGTCGTGCTCCAGCCCCAGGTAATCCTCGTACGACATATCCGCTAAACAGCAGAACTGATCGTACAAAGCTTCAATTTCAGCCGACGACATGTTGCCTCTATTCAAAGTCTTCAGCTCTTCAATCTTGTCAAAGCTCAACGCCGAAGGGACATAATTTGAACCAAGAAAGTCCAGGTTGTCTTCGGTTTGCCACGGGATCTGGTTCCTGTACACACTCAACGATGCCAATTGCGGCGGTACATGGAACGGCAGTTTATACAGCAAATGCGACGGCTCATGCATGTTCTCCCGTTCACATTGCTCACACATATCAATAAGGCCGCATTGAGCACACACATATCTAATACCATGGATATCTGGACCTGTTCGCTGACAAAACACACACAACGTGTTGTGATGCACGTTTCCCACAGATCTCAGTGTGTCTTGTCCCATCTTCAAACACACATTGTATATGTGATACGCCTCCTCTGAATACGGAGGCTCTGGCGCATAGATCAACGGCAATTGCGGACCATGAGCAGTCTTATGAGTCCGATATGCCTTTTTCTGCCGGTGTTTTGACTCTGCATTCCTCATCAACCGCATCTGGGCCAATGGTTTCATCATCTTATACAATGAATACAAGCTCAACCCACCCACCGCCGCTGTGCTCAGAACAAACGATACGTACAGCAGCTTCTTCATATTCCACTCTCACCACCCGTTGCCATCATTCTTAGGCTAGTGGCGGATTCTCCCAACTGCCCTCCTAAAGACAGGTTCAAAACGGTTATAAACGGAAACAACCGTTACAACCCGACACATGCATACATGCACGAGTTTCCGAGGAATCCGAGAATCCGAATGAATCCCATGGCCAACTGGATCGCCTGAAGTTACTGGGCATTGCGGAAGCCTAGGAATCAAAAACTGTTGCTATTGGTCTCCAGCAAAGAGTCTTTAAAGTTGTACTAGTGGGAATGGTTTAACGCTTCGCTTCTCTTCTGGAAAGAAAAATACTAAACTAGTCGAGCTGTTTCTGGGGGCACGCCCTCAGATCCCCAGGGGTCGGCTTCGCCGAGATTCGGGTAAATGGATCTTCTGCAAAGCAGAACAAACGCTTTTGCTTCTTTTCTGGAAAAGAAAATACTAAATTAGTTCGAGCTTGTTTTCTTGGGGTACGCCTCAGTCCCCTTTTTCGCCGAGATTTGCGTTTAGTAAACCTTCTTAACAAACGCCTTTGTTTCTTTTCTGGAAAAGAAGAATACTAAACTAGTCGAGCTGTTTCTGGGGGCATGCCCTCAGATCCCCAGGGTCGGCTTCGCCGAGATTCGGGTAAATGGATCTTCTGCAAAGCAGAACAAATGCTTTTCCTTCTTTTCTGGAAAAGAAAATACTAAATTAGTCGAGCTTGTTTCTTGGGGCACGCCCTCAGTCCCCTGGGTTGACTTTTTCGCCGAGATTTGCGTTACTAAACCTTCTTTATAAACGCTTTTGCTTCTTTCCTGGAAAAGAAGGATTTCTTTTTTGAAAGCAGAACTAAAACATTGATGCGGCTACGAGCCTTCAGTCGAACCAATACCTCTTTTTAGCCTACTTCAGCTGTGCCTTCGAAAACTGAAAGGACCAAAATTAGTTGTTGGCTCTGGGTCTACAATTCAACAGTAATAATTCCAGTATCCAACCAACCGGTTCTGTGTGAGTGTTCAACTTTGACTGAAACTAAGAGCTCAGCCTCAACCATGGGATTAAAGCTAGTACTTGAACATAGGATTAGCCTCATTCTGCTGCGAAGCGGATCGGGTTTTCTGAAGGCATGCACCCAGAAATATACCTTCCTAAAGAGCCTTTGATAAGATAAGGCTGATGCATTTATGGAGGTGGCATAAATGTGACAACGGTTGAGGCATGGGGAGTTGGGAGATACATGCCGATGGCGGTTCACCACGTCGTCGACTATTGATTAACAGTAGAGTGGACTCCTGTTGATTTGTTTATTTGTTATTGATTGATATGCCTCAGGTTCATACACTAGGTCACACGCCAATTGCTGATCATTCTTTCAGCTCAGACAACAGCTTGCTGTCCGTTGCTCGGGACAACACCGTTGAGCTGTACTTTTCGGACAATCGAGGTGCGCTTCAACACGGTACGACGCTTCGTGAACACGACAAGACCATTACTGGAGTCGATGTTTCTCCACATGGGCGAATTGTGACGTGTTCTCAAGACCGTAATGCTTTGGTTTGGGAGCCACAGGCCAATGGCACTTGGAAGCCAACATTGGTTCTTCTCCGTATCAACCGGGCGGCTACCTTTGTTCGTTGGTCCCCAGATGGCACAAAGTTTGCAGTCGGTTCGGGTGCGCGGGTGATTGCTGTCTGCTATTTCGAGCAGGAGAACGATTGGTGGGTTTCCAAGCACATCAAGAAGCCGCTTCGTTCCACCATTCTGTCAGTCGCTTGGCATCCAAACTCTGTTCTCCTGGCTGCTGGCTCTACGGACGGACACGCCAGAGTGTTCTCTGGCTACATCAAGAACGTTGACCAGAAGCCAGCTCCAACTGCGTGGGGGGAACGATTGCCATTCCAGACCCTTTGTGGCGACTTCACCAATGAGAGCGGTGGATGGGTTCATGATGTGGCCTTCTCTCCTTCTGGCGACGCTTTGGCCTTTACTACACACGACTCAAGTGTCATTGTGGCCTATCCTTCGGCGCCAGAACAACCGCCACGTGCTGTAATTGAAGTCACCACCTCATTCCTGCCTTTCCGTTCGCTTGTCTGGCTCTCCGAATCTGAACTGGCAGCTGCCGGTCATGACTGTCACCCGGTCATCTTCGAGGGCTCTGAAAACGGCTGGAAATACTCCAGATCCATTGATGATCCTCGTCAAACTAAGCAACAGGAACAGCAGGAAACATCCGCCCTCAACATGTTCAAACAAATGGACTTGAAGGGCTCTGTTGAACAATCAAGCACCCTCTTGCCAACAATCCACCAAAACACTATCAACACCCTGAGAGCCCATCAATCCAGTGGTGGCAGAGTAACTCAAATCTCTACATCTGGCATCGACGGAAGAGTCGTCATTTTCGACGTTTAGTTATTTTACTACAATAGACTTGTCATGTATCAACAACAGAGCATTGGGCTCGCAAAATCAAAGCGATCAGCTCTCAACTTGCGTCTTCATTTCACAGAGGAAGAAACAAAAAGCGTAGCTCTGCTTTGCAGACCATTCTGGGATCCAAATCTTTCGTGAATGAAAAATCAGATTCTCAATTTTACTCTTTTTTCCAGAAAAAGAAGCAAAAAACACAGGTATGCTTGGCAGAACAACCTAGATTCTTACGCGAAACCCGGGGGGGGGGGGGGGGGCTAGGACTTCTCCTCCCCAAGAGGAAAACACCTTGATATTTAGAACCAAAAGCTGATGCTTATGGATGAAGATAAGCTTCGGACATGATGCCACCAGCCTTTCGGGATGAAGACGGCGTCGCCTGGGTTGAGTGTTGTTTCGAGGTAGTCGGAATCCCAAGGGAAGTTAGGGAATTTGACCCTTTCGTTTGACTCAAGGTTGACTTGACTGGTGTTGGACATGTCGATTCCGTTTTCAACACCTCGGGGATACATATCTTGTGTTTGTGAAGGTGAGTAGAGGCGGATGTGTTTATACCCTACAACCTGGCAAAAGACGTTATGGTGAGGATCTGTGTGGAGGGGCGATACTGTGTTCTTAGGTCCTAACCAAGCGTTCATAATGGGTGGGTCGTCACTATCACCGAGGCAACAAATATCAGGGACAACGAAGTCCTCTTTTAGTTCGGGGTATTGGTTGAACAAGTTGTATTGAGCTAAGTAGCCTGTTTCTGTGGCTGATGAAAGAATGTAGTCATAGAGATAGCGTTTAAAAGGCATTACCCGTTGAGACCAACCTTCTGCAGTGTACGAAGAGCCAAGCTCAACTGGGACGAGACTTTGTCCTCCCCTGGTTCTTTTTAATAGATACCTAGAACTGTTCCAAAGGTTGCAAGCCGGCCAGTCAGAAACCAAAGCCCGAAATACCATGGGCTGCGGTCCAGTATCAAAATTCCGCTGGAAAGTCAATAGTAGATCGATCCCACTGTCTGGACATTCTGTAATCACTGTCGGTGGAGTTCTTCTTTTTCCAGAAGAAGAGGGAGAAAAAAGCGTTGTTCCGTTGCGCGGAAGTTCACTACCTGATGCTTTTTCCAGATATTTCTCGCCTATTGGCTTTAAACGTTCACTTGCAAAGTTTTCGGCTTGCAGGTTAGGAGACAATTTATCCGATGATGCTATTATCTCATTATGACCTCGTTTGGCGGAATCACCGTCACTATTCTCACCCTCCAATCTCTCATTCTTTTCTGACCTTTTTGCAACACTCTTTTCATTTAAATTAAACGGCCTCTCAAAATGTGCATGTGAACGCAGTCCATTCGACAGTTTTCTTCTTTTCCCATCTGTAGTAGTAATCCCAAGATAACTACTTGGCAACCGCTCCTCTTCGTCATCTCCCTGCGAGGCAGAGCCAGGGGGGTCTGGGGGCTGGCCCCCAGAAAACTTTTGGTCACTGCAGTGATCCTCTTCAACCAGCTTGAAGTCTTCCTTTGGAATCTCAGGTTGATGTCGGGAGTAGAGGCTGTCAATAAAGTGGCGTTGCATAGGGTTAATGGTGGGTCCAGCCACCATCACCGCCACATCGAGGGTTTCAATTGGTTCGTCGTCATTCAGTACCAGGAGAATGGAGCACACCGTGTGAAGTACAACCCAGTGCAAGGGCACCTTGTCGAAGGGGAAGGCGTATAGCTTGTCCTTTGCAAGCGAAAGGACAACACGTAGATCCTTCTCCTGTTCGAGACATTTCAACAAGTATCCATCAAGCTGCTGTAGTCGCGAATCCTGTTTCAACTCGTCGATGTTCATACAGTAGTTAATGGCAGATCACAGACATACATTTGTATGTATGCACGAAGATTAACCCTCGTGGGTTTTGCCCACTCCCAACTTCCCCATCATCTCACGGACCTTTCTACCGCACAACCACATACACACGCGACCAGAAAAATGGCTGAAGCAATGGATGTGGACACGGCGCCTCCAGCCGACGTCAAAGGTAAGCAGTACAGCTTTATACTCCAATTCCTCTTTTCCTGAACGGACCGCCCTCAGATGGCCACCTAACTATCGCTCTCTGCCCCATTTCCATTCTGGATGACAAATGGATCTCAAAACGGCGAAAGTAAAGATAGCTCTGACAATTAGAACCCTCCTAGCTCACTTGTTGGGGACGGCTATTCTTTCTCCGGAAAACGAAGCAACAAGCGTTCGCCCTGCGAAGCCCCGTACGATGGCGAACCCAGGTCCAATTGGTTCATGGATTTTCGTTATCACAGCAGCTTCCTACTGGAGCCAGATTCTACTTTTTCCAGAAAAGAAAGCAGAAATCGTTGGTTTGTTTCGCAGAGGAAGATTTCAAGATGGAATAGTATGTATGTGCTAACTAGAATTCAGACAAGAAGAAGCAGTCAAAGCCACGGTTTGAAATCAAAAAGGTAAGGGATAGAAGATATTGCGTTGTGGATGTGCTAACGGAGAGTAGTGGAGCGCTGTAGCATTTTGGTCATGGGATATTGAGGTTGAAACCTGTGCAATTTGTCGAAACCATATCATGGACCAATGCATCGATTGTCAGGCCAACCAGGGCTCGTCGGCAACTGAAGAGTGTACCGTTGCTTGGGGTAAATGCAACGTAAGTATAGCTACTTGACCTGCTACGTTACTCACATTCTAACTCAATTTCTCTTTAGCATGCTTTTCACTTCCACTGTATCTCTAGGTGGCTTAAGTCTAGAGCAGTCTGTCCACTAGACAACAGACCGTGGGATTTCCACAAGTATGGCCATTAAAACTAATAATTTATTACCTGCAGCTTCACCCTATCTTAATTGTATTATAAACTCTACTGGAGACGAGACCATCGAGGACATGTGTAAAAATGCATGCCCCCAGACCGCAGAGCTCGCTTCGCTCGAGGCTATGGGAAGTGTTCCATTCCGTCTATTCGTTGAAGCCTCGCAGAGCCACAGGGGTGCAGGGGGCTGGCCGCCTGCAATCCTAGCCCAATAATAGTTTCTCTGGGGGCTTGAGCATTTGCTCCTAAGCCTAATAGCAGTCTTCCAGAACAAACAGCTAGTATACTGCTTGCTTTTGTTGTTCAAAACAATACCAGAAAGTGTAGATCCTAACCCAGAACTGGTTTTCAGGGGGCACATGGGCACACCCCCAGACCCCCAGGGCTCGCTTCGCTCGAGGCGTTGGGTAATTTTCAATTGCTTCTATTCATTGAAGCCAGCCTCGCAGAGCCACGGGGGCGCAGGGGGGGGGGGCAGCCCCGTGAAATACTACAGTTGCTACGGTTCGTAGAACCATTTACTCTGCACAACTCGGTGAGCCATTTCTGGGTCTGGAGCCTTGCCCCCATGATAGAATCATACGGGGACTATAATGAGTGCATCTAGTACTTCTGACGAACCATAAAATGGAATATCACAGAATTGATTGGAGATCTAAAATTGGAAAAGGTCAAGTATAAATACTGGTCGTTTCTCACCCAAGATAAACTATGTCACTGGGTGACAAATCAATTTTCTTTTGGTTAGCTATTCCAGCAATATAATTCTGAAACCATACATTCTAACCACTGTCCTTTGGTACCAAGGTATTCGACAATGAATTAATTTTACAGTAAGTGGGATTTGTAGACTAACGTCAGAACAGAACATTCCGACCCCATCATGTTCTAGAAACTTAGAAGCAAACACAATTATCGGTCCCATGAAGAGAACTGTTGCTCATAACCGGTGAAGCTGATCCAGATGTTTCTTGTCTGCCACATGGAAGACATCATCGGCCAGTAACGATTTCTAAGGCTTATACACTTTGAAAAAGATTGTATTCCACATACCTCCACTCCAGACGTTAAAAGCTTATTAATCTAAGAAAAACAGGGTAGAAGGCCGATTATTGGGGGCAAGTCCTGAGTCGGCTTAGCGGAGTTTTGGGTAGTTTCTGTCTTCTATACAGCAGGAAGAAAGCCATTTCGTTAACTCTGTGGTTATCGGCCAGTATTCCTTTTCAGACTTCAGTGTATAGGCGGTGAGACAGACCCTAGGGTTTGGGGCGTGGCTTCAAGAAAGTGCGATATGATAGTGGATAATGAGAGGATTTCAGTATCTACCGACACCTTTTGGTAAAACCATTTGGAAAACATCGAATAAATCGATTTCTTTGACAATGCACCTCCATCCATAATCCGTGAAATTCATCCAAGGGTCTGAGGCACATCTCCGGAAGCACCCTTCTGGGATAGGTCCCCCTGCACCCCCGTGGATCTGTGAGGCTTCAACGAATAGAAGCAATTGAACATTACCCAAAGCCTCGAGCGAAGCGAGCCCTGGGAGTCTGGGGGCGTGCCCCCAGAAAGCAGTTCCGGGTTAGGATTTTAGGACTGCCAAACAAGGGGCCAGGGGGACGCACTGCAAAGAGAATATATGGGTGAGTTATGGATGAGACAAAAAACGGTTCTAAATTAAGGGAAGTTGTATATGTACAGTGTTTATTCTCTGTTGCGCATGAATGAGCCGAGGATTCGGACTTGGAGGCAGAATTGCTGCATGTTTTGTAAGGCGGCCATGACTGCACTGTCTGTTTCATGGCCGTGCAGTTCGATGAAGTAGACATAAGTCCACGGTGTTTCCCCCAGAGGGCGTGGCCTTGAGGCGATGGACACGAGGTTGAGGTTCTGTTTGGCGAAGGCCTCCAGTGCTTTACAAAGGGAGCCTGGGGTCGAGTGCTCGACGGTGAAGGACACAAGGGTGTTATATTCATCTCCTCGATACAGCTTTTCCTTCTTTTCTTTGGAGAAGATGAGGAAGCGCGTCTGGTTGTCGTGAGAGTTAGAGATGTTTGGATACAGCACGGGCACCTGATGGACGTCCGCTGCAGCAATGCCTGCAATTGCTGCACTATTCGGATCCTCCTTCGCCAGCTCAACGGCCTTACTGGTGGACGAAACATCGATTCGCTCAATCCCCTTCAAATGCTGGTCATACCATCTGTCGCACTGCCCCCACACCTGCGGATGCGAATAGACTCGCTCAACGGTTGTGAGGTCCTTCGCTCGCGTGATCAAACAATGGTTGATGTTCACAAACTCCTGCGCAACAATCCCAATCTGCTTCTTCTTCACAATCGGCACCTCGTCCGTGTGATATATATCCCGCAATATATCCAACGTATAGTTCACCGACCCGTTCGTCGAGTTCTCCAACGGAACGACAGCAAACTCCGCCTCATCATCAAACAGCCGAGTGAAACAGTCTAACCAGTTAGTTCACATTCCCTCCAAACATCATCCCATATATACTAACCTCCAATGGTGGACTGTGCAAGCAACTGCTCGTGCTCGTTGAATCCAAACGCCTGCAACACAGCCTACACAACCAACCGGTCAGAAAACGAAAAACCAACAATAATACAGCAGAGCCCTACCTGATGTGAATACGTGCCTAACGGCCCTAAAAACGCTATCCGCTTGTTCCCCATGTCTCTATCCACAGCTTGTGATGATGCAATCTTCCAGATGCCAGCCCTCCCATCCAGCCCTATCACATCTCGTGCGGCTCACAGATCTTCGATTGATTTAATTTCTGGCGCGCCCCCAGACCCCTGTGTCCGCTTCGCCGAACTATGGATACTAGAAACTGATTGGGGTAGTCAATAATAAAATAGTGCCCATAGCCCCAAGCGAAGCGAGTCCTGGGGTCTGAAGCATGCCCCCAGAATACGTCTACTGGGTTAGTTTGCAGGGGGCCAGCTCCCTGCACCCCCGTGGCTCTGCGAGGCTTCAACGAATGGAACGTGTAAAGTGGATTTAGTTACGATCGATGAGGGTTAGTTTCTGGGTGCATGCCCCAGACCCCTGGGGTCGGCTTTGCCGAGGTATGTTCAGCATGAAACATTGACTCTCTAGTTGAGATAGATCTATTTTTTTCCCAGTGAAACCAATGGTTACGGCAGACCATGGAGGACTGGAAAAGGGGTGTGACATTGTTTGTGTGGCAATTTGCTAGATCGAACTAAAATCCCTAATTTAGAGGCAAACCATCAATCAGAATTCAAAAAATAATAGACTAGAGAAGGTTGCGAGGCACTAGGGTGTATATGGTTTATTGGGGGCACGCCCCCAAACCCCCAGGGTCGGCTTCGCCAATGTCTGGGCAAATGAAGCCTTCTGCGAAGCAGAAAAACGCTTTTCGCTTCTTTTTCTGGAAAAAGAAGAGCCAAGTGAACGAAATAATAGACTAGAGAAGGTTGCGAAGCACTAGGGTATATATGGTTTAATTCAGCCATGGAAGTCTGGTTTTATTAACCGAACCTCAGAGAAGCTGACCCAAGGGACCTGAGGACGTGCCCCAGAAATCAAACATGTGATATCGATTGTATTTGACACAAGTTTCGACAAGGCCGGCTTAGGGAACCTGGCGATAGGACTCCGGAAATCAATCTGTTTGACATGATTTCATAGTATATACAGGACGATGTTAATCTAGAGTCTCTGTTTCCATGAGAAGAGCGTCTACAGAGAAGTTTTCAGAGTTTGAGTTAAACTGGTGGAGGAGCGCAGTTTTTCTGAGACCGCTTTCTGTCTTTTCGTCAGCGCCGTAGAAGCGTTGGACGTTCAACGAGAGGAAGAGGCCCTGGTCGTGATTTAGGTTCGAATCGGGCTCGACGGTGCCATTCATGAGGGCGATGCTTTTATCGGTCAGCAGATCTGAGTGGAATATCATAGTGGTGTGTGGGCGGGCGTATTCCTGGTGGAGTTTGTATTCCGCGACTGACGTGAGTATGCAGTGGAGCGTGAAGGGGCCGACGAACGACCATTGGACGAAGTGTAGCTCTGCGCCCTGCTCTTCATGGGGTAATGGAAGCACAAAGTTGGGGTTTTTGCGGACATTGCGATAGATGCGACTGAATGTTTCCCCGTTAACGACTCCGCAGAACTGGCGGTCCTTGTTGGCGAAGCGTGCCTTCCACAACATCTCGATTTCCTTCGCATCGTGCAGCTTGAATTTCTCGAGGTCCACAAACGAGTCGAGGTCCTTGATACTGGCCTCAGCGGAGGGCAGATCTGGGCGTGGTCCCCGGGGCTTTCTGTCTTCCCCGGCCTTGGTTCGGACTTTGTCGGACGCACCCTTTGGCTGGAGATATTGATCAATCTTGTTGAACTCCAACTTTCTTTCCTCAATCACATCCTTGTATTTCTCCTTGAGCTCGTCCAGAGTCTCAATTCCTTCGGCTTTGGCCCGCTCTAACAACTTTTCTTTGTATCTCTCTATGGGGTCCTCCGTCGTCGAGTATCCTCGACAGGTCGTCACCCGCGACACAGGGGTTACCAGCCGAGCCCTCGAAGCTAGAGGCCGCCAACCAAAAAGAGCCCGGTTCAACACTCCTCTATACATCATGATTCAACGTATCGGTCTATTCATTCAGATATCACTTCCATCTAAATTTCGCTCAACGGTCCCACATGCTCAAATTTACACAGGACTGTATTATTCACCACGTTTTTTACTCCGGGGGTCGGGGGCGTCCCCAGACCCCACGTGTCCGCTTCGCAGACCGGATTGTTGAACGAATTTGATCGGGTGGAACTATAGCACTGAAGGCATGGAATAGTTTGAAAAATATATGGAGTTTTATACGCGAAAATCGAAGAGCTGTACATGTCGAGGGTTTGTGTTAAAGAGCATTTCAACGATTCCAGGCATCATACCAGAGGGAATGGCTAAAAGCAATGTTCATTACCCGTAGCCTCGAGCAAACCGAGCCCTGGGTATCTGGGGGGATGCCCCCCCAAAAAACAACACTGGGTTGGGTTTTGCAGGGGGCCAGCCCCCTGCACCCCCGTGGCTCTGCGAGGCTTCAACTAATAGGAAGAATAAACCAAGTCCCCACCATAAGCTAATATGATCCCATTGTGCTAGTAGAGCCGAATAAACAAATGAATCTGTAAATGTTACACTTCCTGGTTCTTTGAAAAATGATGTCCCTCACCCTTTAAAAATTTTAGTCCCCATGCAGTTGTGGCTTTCTGCATAACAAAACAAATCTTCCTGCTCCTTTCTTATAATAGAAAATAAAAGAAAAGCCATACTACCAGCCATTTGTTTATCCCTATGGTTAGGAAATATAGAATAATAATAATACACTTCATCCCTTGGAAAACAACACACCTCGCGCTGCAGCACAATTGTAAAGATTCAGCTCCACAATCCTAATATTTCTGGTTCTTTCATGAAAGAAAAATACACTGCGCCCTTTAGAGAAAAGAAAGCACACCACAGAAACCAATTCTGGTTTAGGATTATGGAGGCCAGCTCTGCGAGGCTCCGCCATAGACAGAACTGAACGTTAACCGAACCATGAGTGAAGCTGACCCAGGGGGGCTGGCAGAAGAAGCCACTTGTGGATTAGGATTGCAGAGGACGTTGGAACGATCCAAGAGCATCCGGTCCGCAGGGCCAATGGTTTTGGTTCTTTTCTAAAACGAATAATATGCGGTTAAAGCGGACTTAATAGCCACTGTCAGTGTGATCGATATCCATTTGGCCGCTGTTGTAATAAGTCTCATAGCCCTCTTCCTGCTCTTGCTGGATGAATATGCTGTACACGGACGCCTTCAAAAGGGTGGAGACCAGGGCTGCCTTCGATTCTAAGGTTCTCAGTGTTTCGAGGATCTGTGGGGTCGGAACATTTGCCATACGTTTAATTGATTGTGACAGCTTTACATTAGAGTTAGTGCCTATAATTCAACCAGTAAGATTTGACGTACCTGATTTAGATTCTTCGCCAGCCGCTGATACTCAAACAACAACTCTTTTTCGGTCTGTGACATTCCAGTCATAGACAGGAAGTCCTCATTCAAATGCTGCTCCGGCGCAACATGCTCTACGTTCTCCTCCGCCATAGTTTGTCTTGTGAAAGCGTTATTATTATTTGTTAACAAGCTACGCGTCGATCACGACTCTTCCCAACATCGATCTCCCGACGCGTTGCCTGTCGATATCGATAATTAAAATATAAGCAAACACAACGCGTCTGGCTATATACCGGGTATATGTATATGTACTAACGCTTATTGTTGACGAAATGGGTTAGGTCTGGACTGTTGGGCCAGGCATGCCCCAGAAATCCACATTTGGGTTAGGATTTGCAGGGGACCAGCCCCCTGCACCCCCTGGTTGCTCTGCGAGGCTTCAACGAATAGATAGTATAGAACACTACCCATAGCCCCGAGCGAAGCGAGCCCTGGTGGTCTGGGGGCGTGCCCCCAGAACACTTGGGTTGGGATTTGCAGGGGGCTGGCCCCCTGCACCCCCGTGGCTCTGCGAGGCTTCAACAAATAGATAGTATAGAACACTACTCAGCCCCGAGCGAAGCGAGCCCAGGGCATCTGGGGGCCTGCCCCCAGAAAATAAACCCCTGGGTTAGCATTTGCGTGGCCCTGCGAGGCTCCAACGAATAGATAGTATAGACCACTACCAATAGAATCGAACGAAGCGAACCCCCCCCCCAGGCTGCTTCCTGGGCCTGCTTCGCGGATTTCAGATCCAAAAACTCGTCTTTTTGTCGGAATCCAGATACCTATGACATTAAAGGCTTAATGGTATGTAATAGCGCAATTACGGTATCCTTATCTTTTAAGGAATAGCAAAACCTGGTTCGTTGCATCTCTATGGCCCAGCTATATTAACCCTAAACCTCAGCAAGCCGACAGCAGAGGATCGGGAACTTTCCCAGTCGATTTATGTTGTATACGGTTTAGGTTTAAAGGTGTGACGACGATTGATTAGGAGTTAAGTTAATCTCGGAGAACGATCGGGCGATCGGGAGATTTGATCAGATAACCGTTGGGAGATGTCCGAAAGCGGATTATCAGATTCTGGTTGGTCGCTTTCTCCCATCAGATAAACCCCCTCATACGAGACGACGATTGCGATCGAGCACGACTTCGCTTATCAATGTGGTTTGAGATCCGGCCGGTAATAACGCCGGATGAGAAAAAGTTCCGCAAGGCAGTGACCAGGGAGTATGGGATCATTGCCTTATGGGGAGCGTTTGCATTTATTGCATCGTTGGCAGTGATCAACTATCTCATATGCAAGTATATTGGACGGAGGCGCCGATGGGTGCATACAAAGCTCCAGCTGTATGTTGACACAAAGACACGGTTTTTTCACCGGGCTCAAAGACTGGTGCCCAGTTTTTTGAGATGGCCTGTGACGTTGACCACGGTTTTATGGACCATAGGGCTTGTATATGTGTTGTTCAAGGATACGCATCATGATTTGACCTTCCTGGTTAAGCGGTTAGGAAGGATAGCGGTCGCCTTGATGCCACCGTTGTATTTCCTTACGTTGCGGCCGACCCCCCTTCCGTACACGTTTTACCTGCAATTGCTTCCGTTCCACAAGTGGCTGTCCCGGGTCGTCGTGATCCTGTCAGTTCTGCATGGTCTTGTGTATTGGTACATATACCTTCAGACGAACAAGACCAGGAAGCTGTACAAGCTGGCCAATGTGTCTGGGATTGTGGCTGGATTTGGTTTTGTGACCCTGGGTTTGACATCCCTACCGCGGTTTCGGAGGGCATTCTATTCGGTTTTCTATACTGTTCATTACATATTAGCATGGATCTGTATGATATTGGTTGCATGTCATGCCTCTCCGCCAGCATATTCCTATATGGCCGGATGTGCTGTCATCCTTGTGTTCCAAGTCATCTTTCGATTGTATAAAACCGGGCACACCAGACTGCCTGTTCAGTTTGTGTCCGACTCCCTGTATATGGTTTCGATCCCCTTCAGCCAGCTTCCTTCAAATCTGCGTCGTCAAGCATTTACCCCGGGGGCCCATGTTCGAATTTCATCGCCAATATACAACCCCTTAACATGGTTCCAAAGCTCGCATCCGTACACTATAGCCTCGTTGCCGCATGAAGAACAGCTGAAGCTGGTTATTCGCAAAACGCAATTCCCAATAAGGCTCCGACAGATATACTCCGTTTACGGGCCGTTCAACTCGCTTCCTAACGACTTTATGAATCTCGCACATAGCGGCCAAATAACTCGAGCGTTATTGGTCATGGGCGGCTCAGGAATTGCTTTTGGCGCACCCGTCTTCCGCTTCCTCAAAGCAAGGGGAGTCCACGTCAAACTCCTCTGGGCCATCAAAGACATTAGGGAGATCTCTGTATTGGCACAGTTAGGTCTTGCGAACGACTTAGCAAACATTGAAATCTACATTTCCCCGCGACGAGTCACCAGTCTTGGACTCCGAAAGCAAATGTCCCTTGATTTTTTCCTGCATTCACGGGCTCCGAATGAAGACGAGAACCTAGATGTCGCCATTGAGGACGAGTACTGCGCCGGGTCTGAATCCAGTCCACTGATGTCCTCAAGACAAACGAGCTATGATTCAATGGAACAGAACGTTGCCGACCTCGCACCCAACGTGTTCAACCACCGCCTCACGTTGAATAACCGCCTTAAATACTGGCTATGCGGTCTCTCATTGAACGAAAACGAATGCTCGTGCCTAGATTACATGATGGTCGACATTAAACCGCATCACACTTCTGGGACATGGGTAATCTCCTCCGGCGCAAACAATCTGGTAAACGAAGCTAAGTGCTGGGCTAACGACAACAGCTTCCAATTCTTCCAAGAAGAGTTCGCATTGTAAATACTTCAAAACTTATTACGACTCAAGTCTTCTGGGGGCACGCCTCCAATTCCCTTCGCCCGCGTTGGGTGTCAAAAACTATTCCCTACAAAACACAACAAAGCTTTTTGCTTCTTTCTCTGGAAAAAGAAAAGTACCATTAGGAACTTGGATTACTTGAGATATGTAAAATGGCTTTTTGGGTGGTACTTCGTCCAGTTCCCCTGGGTCGGCTTCACCGATGTCAGGCACCCAACCGTCTTCGGCCAAGAAGAACATCGTATTCGGGCTCTCTTTCCATGACCCCATTATGACAATTGGCATCCGCTACCTCTTGCGACTGTCTGCTAATAGATTGATTGGATCAGAGCGTTTTTCGAGTTTTCGTTTTATCCTGTTGTCGTCCTGTCATGAAAACTCCGCCCTTAAGTAGAGGCCATCCGTGATATTTAATGGGATTGGCTGCTCGATCTTGGGGAACACCTTCTTTGGTTTCTTCCATAACTATGGTGTTTACCAACGGCTAGCTGCTGGCTTGTTTATGCATGCATGCATGCTTGTCAGTGTGACTGTCACAGTGATCATGATGATAATGTCTTGTCGGGCCGACGATAAGGATATCTTAGTACAATAGACGCCTCGTAGGTTGTTTTTGAATTAGACTGGCTTCCTCCAATTTTGAAGCCTGTGGTTTTGGATTGGTAGTTTTCATTTTTGGAATTCATTTTTGGGGCTGCAATTTTGATTTTCAATGGCAGTCAACAGGCGTCAAGCGGCCGTCAGGAAACGAACTGGATCGGATAGGTTTATTCCTGTAATCCCGTCCGTTGCAAGCTTCAAGTTACACTCTGCAACGCAAAAAGGAAATGGTGGCAACTCCCAGACTGAGGAGCAGAAGGACCATTGGGATGCAATTGCCGAAGCTTTAGAATTTCGTCCGTTAAACAAGATTCTTCAATATTCGCTCAATTCACAACGATACATGCTTTCAACCACTGGCTTAAAAGGGTCTTTTCAATCAAGAAAGACCTCGAAACAGAAAAAGACTAAGAAGATTCGTAACAGTGTGCCATATAGGTCATTGGACGCACCTGGATTGCTGAACGACTACTATTGCACGCTGATCGCTTGGTCGACGGTTTCCGGTCATCTGGCGGTTGGTCTCGGCTCACAAGTGTTTCTTTGGACGGAATACGATGGGTCTCATGTTTTACCACTTCCTGACGATTACGGCCCAGTATCATGTCTTGCGTTTTCGTGTTCAAACGTTCTAGCTGTGGGAAGAAAGGATGGCTCAATCACCTGCTATGATGTCAACAACAGCTGCACCAGGTCAATCTATGTCCATGTAGATGCAGCTGTTTGCTGTGCTGCTTGGCTTCCCCAAAGTGAAACCGAATTGTTTGTTGGAGACGAAATAGGAAATGTCATGCTGCTGAAAGCTGATGAAGGGGACTGCTCAATGCACCGTACTTCGGTTCTAAAATGCCATACTCAGCAGATATGTGGTGGGATATGACCCAGCGATACGCACAAGTACTCACTCAAGTTATTTTCTTCTACTAACACCATCTTTTAGGAATAGCATTCAGCCCAGATCTCACACAATTGGCAATTGGTGGAAATGACAACATGGTTACAATCTGGGACATTACTGATTTGTCAAGCCCTTTGCTGCAGTACCGAATGATGCATCGTGCAGCGGTCAAGGGGCTTGCATTCTGTCCATGGATCCCCAGTTTGCTGGCCACTGGTGGTGGTACACACGACCGCACTATTCGCTTTTGGCACACTCGCTCAGGAACCATGCTTGACTCTTACAACGTTAAAGGGCAAATTACATCTATTATCTGGTCAAGACATTGCAAACAGCTGGCTATCACTTTTGGATTCGGAAATCATGAAAAACCATTGCTTGTCTCAGTATACACCTTCCCCAAATTCCGGCCTTTGATCCAGGTACCAACCGACTCCGCTTGCAGAGTCATCTCCGCTGTTCCTTCTCCAGATGGAGGATGCATATGCATGGCCTCAACAGATGAAACAGTTCGCTTCTTTGAACTCTGGCCCGGATTTACAAACAGAACAACAACGCCTCAGGTAGGAATGTTTGGCTCCGACATCATAGACATGCTTGAAGGTATAGAAAAGCAAGGTGAGGTAATTCGCTAAAACTGACAATAACTCCTGTACGTAGACTCAAAACACTAATAATAAAGCTTCTTTCTCTCTGCTAGCCTAATAATATTAGTGCTGTATTCGGAAGGTCGTACTACTCGCAAACCCTTGGCAAAACCGACACAAATGGACTGGAGAGAGGGGCTTTAGAATCTAATTGGTCGACCGTTACGCTTTTTTTTTCAGAAAAGAAGCAAAAGAGTACGTACGTTGCTTCTTTTAGCATACGATATACGTCAAACATTCGACGACTTGAGCCATGCATGCAGCAATGCATGGTGATCTTTACCCGGGGCAAACACATATATACTATATAGCGGTAGCTATACTAATTAATTAAGCTTCGCGGGAATGTATATATACTGAATCGCGAGTTCAACAACAAATCCAGGCGAAGCTAGCTAGAAAAACGAACCAATTTAGCACAAGAGTTATAGGCATGCATGTTGATTAAAAATACAGTATAGTACAAGATAAATTATGCAGGTACTCCTTCGTACTCTTCCTCGGCGGCTTTGTTAACGAGACGACGCCATCGGTATTGATGCTTTTTGAGAGGCACTTTGTCGAGCTTTAAGAGGAGGATTAATACTATTAGTAAGAAAGCTACCATGGCGGCAATGGACAACTTAACAACCTCATTTCTGTTATTAGAGACCGGATGGTAAGGGCAAGAGGCATATGGGCCGCCAGTTACCCAGCAGTTGTCAACAGATATTGAGTTGAGGTCTATCCAGACTGGTAATGAGTCATTGAGCTCAATCATGGCGGCCTTATTTTGCAATGCAGTTCGTGGAACGCTGAAATAGTGTTGGCCCTCGCAAGCGTTGATAGCTTCAAAGTAGTTTTCTTCTTTCTCACCAACGTTCCAGTTGTATGCCATGTTATTGGTACGGCATAGAGCTTTATACTTTTCATAACAGTTAGCGACCTTCCAGCCATCTGTGTCCAGAATAGCGCACTTCCAGGCAACGGGTCCGTCTTCTTCATTGGTTTTGTTGTGTGAATGCTTCCAAGTAGGTTGTTCTAGCGACCATGTCCAAATGGATGCATCGACAGGGCCCGCCAATTCCTGCATCGTTTTAAGTCCAGTGTTAATAACCGGTGAAAACCCGCATTGGACGTAATCCCGAATATTTTCCGTTGTAAACGGATTATCTTTAGTGTCCAAGATCGTCCGCCAGGTTTTGACGGTTGTGGAATTGATGGTTGATAGATACTCTGAACTGTTGGAATGGCACATTTTTGGCGTTTCGTCCGTTACATAGGATATCCCAGCATCGTTAGATTCATCAGCATCCATGTAGTCCGGCCCTGAACTATCTTCGTCGATTTCGAAAACAATGTCTTCATCCTGACTTATGTCATAGGCATCCCTGTCCAGGTTCATATACGTTACAGAAACCATAATCCGTTTCTTCAACTCTAATAGAAACCGATGTGCTGTCGGATATCCTTTTTTAGATTTTCCAGAAACACCAAACGTAAACCCTTCGTCCCGATCATTGCGAAGATCAACGGGCGTGTAAATTCGATTATCAAGATATGAAATAAGTTTGGATGATATATTCTGTGCAACCTTCCCGTCTGATTTAGTATCATCCAATCGGTACAGATAAAGCCTCATCAGCATTACGTTCACTGAGATATCTGTATCAGTTGCCTTGATATACTCCGACATTTGAAGTAATATATCGTCCAAACTAAAGTTTCGCTGACAATAATGGTTTCCATATAACCCTTCCACTTTCTTGATACTATCAGCCGCTCCTGTGTTTGGCACCTTTCCTGGACAAAGTTGGAATTCATTCAGATCCTCATTCCAGTAAAGATTAAAATAAAGAGACCTGTAGCCCGACCCCAGGACTCGTTTAAACACGTCCAGCGCCTCAGTGGTATAATCATATTCGCTAAACACGGCTGAGCTCATGTTAATCCCCAAAGTCGTCAACTGGTCTACCGAAACATTATATGCAACATCCCGTTGACTCAGCAATGCGGTATTCACATACCCCGGAATGTACGAACATCCCGCCGTATAGAACGTGCACGTATTGTTGTTGATTGAGGCCCCTCGAACCAACAAAGCATACAAAAATACCAAAAATCCAGTCACCCACGTCCGCATCTAATAACCAGCAGTTAGCATCACTAAACCAAATATTAAGGTCAGACCCAGCTTCAACGTATAGATGGTTTTCCTTTTTCTTTTTTTGCAGAAAAGGGGTAAAGCATTAGTGCTACTTCACAGAAGTGTTTCTTCAACCCATCAATTGTCCTTTTTTCAACTCGTGACGATGGTTTCTTCTTCTCCAGAAAAGAAGCAAAGCATCAGTTCTCCTGCAAAGAGAATCCCAACGACAATGAATGTTTCAAAATGGTGTTCCAGCAATGATTCAAAGCATGAGCTGTGTTCCCAGAATACTCAATGTCCAATGTGCTTTCATTTCAGGAGGAGTCATTCTCAAAAGAAAAAATCATCAGCTCTTTACCCTGAGAACCAAATTTTGAAAGATATGCACCTTCGTGCCTGTCAAAGCATAAACGTTCTTTCCTGAGTAATTACTTTAGCAGAGGGTAGCGCTAAACGCCATTTTCAACGAAGGAAAACTTCCCAAAGCTACTGCTCTTGCTCTTTAATAAGATCACCGTCCAGAATTCTCTGTGATTTACAAGGGCTTTCTTTCAAGTAACGGCCAAGAGCCCACAGCACTGATATTTCAGTCCTTCCATTTAGGAAGAACAAAACAAATCAACAGCCTCTGTACTCGTTTTGAGTACAATCATTCCTCCTTTCAAGACACGCAAAACCCGTTAGGCCCAACATCAATCTTTGAACCCATAGATATTACTACCTCCTTGAAGGCACAAGCTTCCCTTCGCAAAGCCTTCTGTCAAGCAGAAAGCAACGAGGATAGACTTTCAGCGAGTTGAAGTCCACAAGACTAACGTTTTCCACCCTTTCCTAAAGAAAGGGGACGCAATCCAACGAATTGTAAAAGGTGGAGCCCTTCTTATTGCAACGCATAGCAAGACGTTATAACAATACCCATCCCCTTGAAAGAATAACCTGCGGTTACCAAAATTTCAACTAGAGAACAACTGACTTCTTCAACGTATTAAATCCTCGCAGAGCTAATGTTTATGGTCTTTTCTTCAAAAATGACAAGTCGGGTTTTGGCAAATTAACCTCGCAAACCTTTCGAGTCGAGAATAATGGGAGCAGTCACTTTTCAACGGGTCAAGTCCCGCAGGACCAATGGTTCTCGTCCTTTTTCTAGAAGCACACATCCCCAACTATTCTTAAACCAAAGCAATTCCGGGATAAACTGACTCTCTACGCTTCAATCAATTTGGATCCGAATCAGTCTTCGTAGCCCATCTCGCTACGTTGTAGAGTATAATCCCCGCTTCTCAACCTTAATCAATCTGTTTTGACTATTAGTCTCCACAGTTAATTGCCCCGGAACTTCCGCGAAGCGGACCCAGGGGGTCTGGGGGTGTGCCCCCAGAATATCTCCAACTTCGATCTCTATCCGAGCCTTTTGCTTGACCTAGATCAAATCAATACTTACCGCTTGTTTTGTCGAGTTAGTGGAATGGCACTGCCAGCCTCGCAGAGCAGCCGATATTTGGTTTCTGGTTTAAAGTAACCTGATGGGCTCTTTGGATTCAAAAAGTGGACCAGTAGTGAACGGAAGAGAGGGCCTTTATATGGTAGTTCGTTCGTTCCGAGGTGATAAAGATGGAGTTCGCTACGCGTGTGCGCGCACAGCTTGGGTTGGGGGTTTAAGTGCAGAGCTGAGACAATGGACGATCGAGCAATCGGTGAAGACATAAATGCTGCTGAGGGAAGAGGGAACTGGGGCAGCCATTGCCCGACATGTTATCAATTTGGGACTGGCGAGCTGGACGTTTAAGATGGTTCAAGACAGGGTTCCGCTTCCGTACCTGGACGAGATATTCCACATTCCGCAGGCCCAGAAATACTGCATGGGGGAATTTAGTAGCTGGGACCCGAAGATTACAACTCCACCAGGGCTCTATATCATTGGGTATCTTCACTCGTATCTGTTCAAGATATTCAGCCCCGACCCAGATACTTTCTGTTCTGTCAAGACGTTGCGTCATGCCAATTTGATCGGGCTAATTGCGTTCCTGCCGTTGGCAGTGGTGATGATTAAGAAGAGTTTGTCTACTGCCGACGCAATTTGCAGCTTTCCCCTGCTTGCCTTCTTTGGCTTTCTGTACTACACCGATGTGTGGTCCACGGTGTTTATTCTGGCTGCAATGGCTGTCGGATTGAAGGAGAGTGTCTACACAAACGTTCTTTCCGCGGTTTTGGCTGGCACAAGCATTCTGTTCCGACAGACGAACGTCGTTTGGGCGGCATTTGTGGCGGTCTACTTGCTTCATCCAAAGAAGTTGGTTGATAAGAACAACTTTGTTGAGGACATTCTTCAGCTCGTTCAACGAGCAATCACTACTCCCAGTATAACCATTCCATACGGGCTGGTTGGGGCGCTTTTCCTGGCCTTTGTACAATACAATGGCGGAATAGCTCTCGGAGACAAGTCAAACCATGTTGCTGGCGTGAACATTCCCCAATTGTTCTATGCCTCGTTATTCTTCCTGTTCTTTTCGTGGCCAATCTGGCTCTCGCCCACATTCATCCGACGCTACCTCAACTTTCACTTCCGCTCACCCATGGGGCTGGCGAAATACATTCTTGCCTGTGCCGTAATAGCCGGAATCATTGAAAAGCTCACCGTTATCCACCCGTTTATTCTGGCAGACAATCGTCATTACACATTCTACATATGGCGACGCCTCATCAGCCCTTCATATCACGAACATGCGAAATTCCTCATGGTGCCAGTTTACCACCTGGGAATCTGGACCTTCATTACCACCCTTTACCAAACCTCTCCGACCTCTTGGGTCCTCACCACCACTTTCATTGGCGCAATCGCTGCTACCCTCGTCCCCTCTTCTCTCTTCGAGGCTCGCTATTACATCGTCCCCTACATCGTCTGGCGGCTTCTTCAAGGAAGAATCGAGCCTCGCCGTGAATGGGCCGAATGGGTCTGGTACTCCCTCATCAACCTCTTAACTTTCTATGTCTTCCTCAACTACGGCTTCAAATGGCCCGGTTACGACGACGAAATAATGCGCTTCATGTGGTAACTTATATTTTATCTATGCTCAGCTAATGTTTCCTGGGCACGCCCCAGACCCCCTGGTTCCATCTCAGGATTCCAGGTCAAAATACCGGTCACTTGGAACCAATAGTCGGTGCTAAGTTCTGCTTTTTGAATTTAAGGTATAAAATATACATCGTCTATGCTGGGCTAATGTTTTTCTGGGGGCACGCCCCCAGACCCCCCTGGGTCCGCTTCGCGGATTTCGAGTCAAAGTATTGGTCTCATTACAGCTAACGTTCATCTCCCACGTTCTGTTCTTTAAACTTCAGCTAAACTGGCTATTGTCAACGCTGAGTAATTTTTTTCTTGGAGGAACGCCCCCAGGCCCCCTGGATCCGCTTCACGGATTTCCCCCACCCCTAGAGCTCGCTTCGCTTGAGGCTATGGGTGATGGATATTATTTTTGTTCGTTGAGGCCTTGAACAGCCAGGGGCCAGTCCCCTGAAACCTAATCAAGGTAGTGTATCTCTGGGGGCTCGCCCCCAGACCCCCAGGGCTCGCTTCGCTCGAGTCTATGGGTAGTGTTCTATCGTTCTATTTGTTGAAGCCTCGCAGAGCCACGGGGGTGCAGGGGGTTGGCCTAACCCAGTAGTGTATTTAAAAGACTGGTCTCCTTAATACCAGTTATAATGCCCTTGTACTGAGTTCTTACACGTATTTTGCGGATTTTGGATAGGATCTAGCTGAAGCATATTGCATACCATTCATGGAGTCTTGTTCTCAGAAGTATTATACAGCGATGGGGTTCTCTTCCAGATAAGATGCAAAGGCATTAGTTTTGCTTCGAAGAAGAAGTTCGGGGTTCCAAAACCTCAGCAAAATCAACCCAGAGAGGCTGATAGCTGGCCCTGAAAAGACTCCACATCATGAGGTTTCTTCTTTTCCAGAAAGGAAGTAAAAGCGTTAGTACGGTTTCGCTGAAGATTACTGACTTCTCCTTTCTCGGCAGAGCCCTCCTTATGGATCTGGCAAAGGTCGCTGGAATTCAAGTGCATAGTACTAGTTCCAAATCAAATAGTAACCTGGACTAAGTAGTTTAGGCATGGTGTATAGTTAGCAATAGGAATTTAAATTGTTTGGGCAGTAATTAACAGTGAGTTTCATTCATGATACTTCTCTATTTTGACGGAACGTGGTTGATGGCGATTACGTAATTTGTGACGTGTTAACGTTGCTAAAAATAGGTTCCAAAAAGTATAAGTAGAGCTATAGTTCCTGGTGGCACACAGCATTGGTTCCAAAGCAATCGCGAATAGAGTCCAATCACCTTTGCATACTCTTCTGTCGAATCCAAGCTTTATACTACCCATGGAGCTGTATTAGCCTTTTTCTCGGCAAAAGGTACAACACCCAACGCAAGTGAAGGGAATCTTGGAACAGAACCCGGTTGTACTTCTGGGGATACATCCCAGACCCCCTGGGCTTGCTTCGCTCAAGGTTATGGGTAGTGTGATACATTACGTCTATTCGTTGGAACCTCGCAAAGCTAACCTGCCTGCAATACTAACCCATTTGTACTTCTGGGAGCGTGCCCCCAGAAATCTACACCTGGGTTAGTTTTGCAGGGGGCCAGCCCCCTGCACCCCCGTGGCTCTGCGAGGCTTCAACGAATAGAAGAATAGAACACTACCCATAACCTCGAGCGAAGCGAGCCCAGGGGGTCTGGGGGCGTGCCCCCAGAAAACTGCGCCTGGGTTAGGTTTGCAGGGGCCAATCTGCACCCCCGTGGCTCTGCGAGGCTTCAACAGATAGACCACTGCCCATTGCTTCGAGCGAAGCGAGCCCAGGGGGTCTGGGGGCGTGCCCCCAGAAAACTACACCTGGGTTAGGTTTGCAGGGGGGCAGCCCCCTGCACCCCCGTGGCTCTGAGACGCTTCAACCATTGCCCATAGCCTCGAGCGAAGCGAGCTCTGGGGGTCTGGGGGCGTGCCCCCAGAAAACATGTTGTATGTCGTTGATGGTGAGAGAAGAGAGCATTAGTTGAATTTGATTGAGGTTTATTTAGCAAATATATAGTTAAATTTCGACTTCGGTTAGCTCGTCTTTGAGCATGTCTACTTCGTCCACGTCGGCCTCGTCCTTTTCCTTCTTTTCTTTGTCGGTAGTCGTTGTTGATGTTGTTGGTTCTTTCTTTTGTTGTTGTTCGTCTTTTGCGTCGTTTTTGTCGTTGTCGTTGGTGGTGGATGGATCATCGTTTTCATGCTTTGCGGAGTGTTGCTCCTCGGAACGGGAGGTGTCTAGGGAGTTCTTTGCCGACGGGTTAGAGGAGGTGGAGAGGCCTGTGGCGGGCAGGTTAGTTGTGGAATGCATTGGTGATATTAGACTCTGTTGTTGCTGCTGTGATGGGGTTGTTGGTCGTGAGGCCTTTCTAGAGGTTGCTGCTGCCGAGGGCTGGGTATTGTGTTGCTGGCGCTTCTGCTGGCGGATGGTTCTGTCGACGCGTGACCGTAGCACGTCGAAGTATGGGATGATCTTTCCGTTTGGGGCTCTGAACAGCAACGCGGCGTTGTCCAGGTCGTCGTCGATGTAGTGGTCGCCGTTTTCGAGGTCGTCGGCGAATGTGTTCAAAAATGCGCCCCAGGACGGTGCGACCACGTATTTCCGGTCGAACTCGCGACCAAAGATGATCACCTGACCCCAACGACCCCTTGGACCTGGCGCCAGGTCGATGCCGATGTTGTTTCCCTCAAAGTCCTTGGCCAGCGGGATCCACCCGGGATGGGCGTACACCTTCTGGATCGCGCCCTCCGGCACGCTCTCCTGGCGATAGAGCCAGCTGCTGCCTCGGCCCGCGGGCGGCTGCTGTTGTGGCTGTCGGGAGGTTCCTGGACCGCTGTGGCCCTGTTGTTGTTGCTTCATGACGTTGTTCAATCGGATGGCCGTGTTCTTCCAATGGCCCCACTCCTCTGCAATGCCCTCGAGGTCCAGCAACGTGATGCCGAAAAACAGGCCGGTGGGCTTACCGCCGCGCTCCTGTCCGTCATGGACCATGTACGAGTCACGCACGTCCAATGGAAGCGTGCAATCGAGGTCTGCCTCCAACTCGTTCAGATCGGCCGCAGTCACCTCGTACGAAAGCTGGTCATACAGCTCCGGATAGTTCGTCTCGATCCACCGATCAATGCGCTTCCACGACAGGGCCGCAGCCGGTGGCGGCGGCGCCCCGTCTGCATAGTCTTGTAGAGGGATCCCGCCATTGCCAATCTGCTGCGAACGCAGGCCAGGGGTATAGGGCACCCGGTTCAGCGAGCTCGTGGACCCGTTCTGCTGCTGCAGCCGGTCTAACGAGGAGGACGAGCCGTTGCCGAGGTTGCCCACCACCCGTGAGCTCTCGTCTGGCGAATACGCCGGGTCCTGGTTCAACGACTCGTGCGTCCGCGCTTTGTACGTGCTCTCGTACGACGCGTAGTGGTCGTTCGTCGTCACCGAGTGGATGAACGACTGCACAGACGACAGGAACTTGTTCATGCTATTGTACAAAGAAAGGAGTGTGAAAAAAAAAAAAAAAAAAACGAAAACGTGCGTGGGTCGGTCGTGCTGTGTCTGTACTTCCGTCGAACGAACGAACGAACAACACGTCTCCTCGCTTCTATAAAAAGCGCGTACACCACGTACCGTGCTTCGCGGTAATTCTCGTCCCGCAGGCGTATTTCTCAGCACCGCAGAACCCAATATAAAAAAGCCTCCGATCCCGGCGTTTCTTCTCCTGCCCCTTTCCTTGGCATACATACCCACATACATACATACATACATGATACATCCCTTCAGATCATCATCGAGCGATCTCTTTATCAGAACTTCTACCACTACACATGCAACATGTTGAATGCTCTCGGCGTAACCCTCGTCCGGCCGCCTCAGGGGTAATGCGCCTCAATAAGCCTCCTTCGCTTACGTACCAGACTTTCGCTTGCGTCAATTCTCCACTGCCGCTCCCTAAGACCTAAAGCTCCTCGGAGTTTTCTGGGGGCACGCCCCCAGACCCCCTGGGCTCGCTTCGCTCGAGACTATGGGTAGTGGATTATTCGACCTATTCGTTGAAGCCTCGCAGAGCCACGGGGGTGCAGGGGGCCAGTAACCTAGGTGTGGTTTTCTGGGGGCACGCCCCCAGACCCCCTGGGCTCGCTTCGCTCGAGATTATGGGTAGTGTTCTACTCTTCTATTCGTTGAAGCCTCGCAGAGCCACGGGGTGCAGAGGGGCTGGCCCCCTGCAATCCTAACCCAGGTGTGGTTTTCTGGGGGCGTGTCTCCAGAAATCTAGTTCTGGGTTTGGCCTTGCAGGGGACAGCCTTGTGGGATCAGCAGGCCTAATCGTTGTTCGTCCTTGAGCTTCTCCAGGCTGGTTATCTCCTTCAGATTGTGGAGTTTACGATGGGCTTACAAATTTGTTGGTACGTTGATTCCTCTTGACTTGGCGAGGTTCAGAGAAACAAGCTATTGCTTGCGGAAAACAATATGACTTTTTTCTGGGGAACACCTCAAGGCCTCGTAGTTACATTTCGCCGAAGCCTTTGGCATCCAACATCTTCCACGAAGTATGACAAAGCTTTTGTAATTTTAAAAAGAAGCATATCATTGACCCTATTGATCGAGGAAGTATTTTTGGGATGTAAGCCCTCAATCAGCCATGATTCCACTTTGCGGAAGGCGTTGGGCTCGAATGACCTTTCGCGAAATGGAACAACAATTTTTTGCTTCGTTTTCTGGAAAAGAAGAATTCCACTAAACCGATTAACAACTGAGCAGATTGTTTTTTGGGGGCAGCCCCCAAACCCCCCTGGTTCCGCTTCGCGGAAGGCTTGGGGCTAGAATGACCTTCGCGAAAGGAGCAACGCTTTTTGCTTCTTCTTCTGGAAAAGAAGATACAATCAACCTAATGAACAACTGAGTAGGTTGTTTTACCATTAATCAATTAGCTCGGTATGGGTTAGCTGTGGACGTATGCCATCGCCGTAGTTGATGGCTGGATGGTCTTTTACCAATTCGCGGAAGGTTTTAGACTCCAGTCTTCCGCGAAGCGGAACAACGCTTTTTGCTTCTAATACTACTAACCCAGCAGCTGTATAGGTTGGTTGTAGAAGAGGGGAAAGTTTTAGGGTAATTGGATTTAACGATCGAAGGGTCTAATAAATATGGTATCGAGGGACAGGGTCTAATTACTCGGAGGAGTCTGAGGGGGTCTTTTCCTGTAGACGCTTTTCAAACGATAGCATTTTAGGTTTAGCACTAGAAGATAGATGTTAGCAAAAGATATTCGACGGCTGGATCTGGAAGAGGGGCGAAACTTACCGTTGGAGATGCTTGTTTTTGTGGGCCTGGAGCTTTGCGCTGCAGGGCGACATGATGGCGTCCGTGGGCGATGCGAAGCTTTGACTAATATATAAGGTTAGCATCGGGTCGAGACTTGCAGCATCTGGTCACACTCACCTCATTAAGCTTTTGTTCTTGAGGAACGGCTTCGCCAGCTGCGGGTGCTGAGCTGGGGGCTGCTGGTGCAGAGGCTGGATGTTAAGAGTCTGTTGATCCGAGGACATTGTGGTGGTGGTATCTCTATTGCTTGTATGAGCTTTCTGTTAGTGGTTGTGTTGATAATAAATCACGGTCGTCCGCTGGGTATAAATAATACTGCTCAAATGTTTGGTCTTTACCCAAACAGGCAACTCCCCGCCGCCGCACCCACAATGCACCTGAAAAAATAACCCTCCGTCCGTTGCCCCAGTAACACAAATCCCACCTCCAACTTAATTAACAGCTAGCTATAAGCCTAGGGCTGGTTTCACGCCCCCCAGACCCCTGGGTCCGCTTTGCGGCGGTCCGGAAATGGGACCTTGTTCGTCAAAGAAACTGCGTACGAAGACCAATTGTGTGGACGGACTCGGGCTCCGAGCGCCCGACTCCCGAGCAATCAGCTTTTAATTCATCTTCCTCCTCACAAGAATGAAGGTTTAGTCGGTCAACTTGCGATTTTACAGAGCTGTAGTTGTGGGCGTTTCCTTCTTTTGCCAGAAAAGGAGGCAAAGAGTGTGATCCCGCTTTGTGAAAGATCATTTTAGCCCAAAGCCTTCCGCGAAGCGGAACCAGGGGGGTTTGGGGGCTTGCCCCCAAAAAACAACCTATTCAGTTGCTAATAGGGTGGATGGTATTCTTCTTTTTCCAGAAAAAGAAGCAAAAAGCGTTGTTCCGCTTCGCGGAAGGTCATTCTAGCCCAAAGCCTTCCGCTAAGCGGAACCACAGAGGTTTGAGGGTTTGGGGGTTTGGCCCCAAAAAAGGTCCGTCCATCTGTCAGTTATGCGTGCTGTTCAGGAATGTGTAAGAATGAGATGTAATGCAAAAGCTTGAGCGGTAATGAACGTACGGCTAGGCATCCGATAGCTAGATATATGATTCGAGCAGTTTCCTGAATCCTGAGGCAGCTCAGGTACAAGTTTACTGCTGCACATCGCTATGTGGAAGATCGAGGCATCAATGGATCAATATAGTTGTTTTCCGTGGATAAAAATGAGAAATTTGGCCCGTGGGAAGCAAAGTGACGGCAGTGAGTTTTAACGAGAAACTAACGCACAGGCCTAGTCAGCCTATGTATATTGGCCTGGTACAGCGCAAGCTCCGAAACTACAGGAAAACGCTCACAGGAGTTCATTAGTATCAGACCAATTGCAATTGTGTTCCTGGGACACCCCCAAACCCCCGTCTGTTTCGCCTAGTCTTATTTTATGCAAAGCAAAACACCTTTCTTGGATCAGAAGGAAACGATACAAATGCGTAGTTTTACTAAGGCATGCCCCCAGGTCCCCTGGGTCAGCTTCACCGAGTTTCGAATTTGTCTTCTGCGAAGCAGAACTGACGTTTTTGCTTCTTTTCTGGAGAAGAAGAAAACCGTATTGCGCTCCAGACCCTCTTAGCTCGACTAGTTACTGATATGGGGTTTCTTTCTGAGAAGAAAGTCTTTCATTGCCTCTTTTTGGGAAGACATCTAAAGCCAGCTAACGAGAGACGGTCTGCAAGTCCTTACGTTTGGAGGTTCTGGTATGCATTATGTGGTTAGCAAGGTCATCGCTCCGAGAGCGAAAGGTGTTTGCTTCCTCCACTGTCGGTCCTGCTGAATACAAGCCAAGTAACTCTTCATTTTTTGGCCATAAAATGCAGGATTGACCAGGGGACTGAAAACCAAGTAACTTGTCATCCATATCTTGAGGTGAGACAAAGCACTCGGTTTGGAGAACTGAGTAGTGAAAATATGGAAATAAAAGAAGGTATTGTGAAAACTACATCTTTGAATACAACATCGATTGTGTACGGAGTTCCGCTGGATCACAGTTACTACGGAAATGATCTGCTTGTCTTTTCATCAAAGGAAGCTACCAAGATTGCCAGCATTAGTAATTATACTACCGTTGGGATACAGGAAAAGTTCATGAACGAGGTGGTTTTTAAGTTGGAGTCAATGCCTTTGGCTCCGAATATTATCCTTGCTTCTACGGTGAGGCAGGAGGAGACAGGCCTTGTTGGAAATCTCAAGCTCTTTGATAGGTTTTCGTTAGAAGTTCTGGATGAATTTTAACTTCGTGATAATGAAATCGCTCAGGCTATTATATCCATAAACTCTGAAAGTATTGGGTTCACAGGGTTTGCTATTGGCACTTGCATCGAGAATGGGCTACACGTCGATTCCCAGGCAAAGGGTCGGATTATTCTGTTAAATCTGGATAACAGCACTCTGAAACTCCAATTCCAGAATGAGCTTTTGTTACCTGATACAGTATATGATATGACTTTCAGCGGTCCGGAATTCACTGTCCCCGCAACCCAGTTTTTGGCAGCAATCAATGATCATATCAAACCAATTGAGATCTCTAGATCGGACGTTGAAGAAAAATTCAGTTTAAAGTTAATGGAGTTACCCAAAGAACACAAATGTACAACTTATGCGGTCGCCCTGTCAAGTTATGGGGACCGTGTGGCAATGGGGGATTTGCTACGGGGTGCTTCGTATGGCACTTTTGAAACATCAACCGGAATAGCAAATGTCAAATATCCACTGCCGGGCAGTTGACATTTAGTATATTAGATACAATGTGGACCCATTCGGAGTTAAACCAAGACTAGGTCAACGAGGAGCATGCATGCCAAATTCTTAATTCAATATTAATACTGGAAATTATTTCATGATCATATTACTCAGCCCGTTCCATGTTCTATTAGATCGCAGTTAAAGGATCAAAAATTAGATCTATTAATTTGATATTTAATTAGCTTATTATATAATTAGACAGTTTAACCACATGTACACTCTCTGATTCATATCAACAAGCTTATAATTTAAGATATCGCGATCCATCGCGCGAAAATTAATTATATATATATATATATTCATATATATATATATGCATGCAAATTAATTAATATAATAATATTATATAGCTATAGCTAGCTGTACATGTTGGAATTCTATACTATATATAGCTAGATCTAGATCTAGATCGATCTATATATATATTGCAATTGAGCTCGAGTATACATACGTAATCTATGGTACGGAATCGGTATTATGCATGGAAAACCTATATAAGCGTCCTGAACTGGCTGCTGAAGGCACGGCCTCAGACCCCCAGGGTCAGCTTCGCTGAGATTTGGGATAGATAAATTGCTTCTATTTGTTGAAGTCGCAAAGAGCTACATGTCGAGCGGTGTCCAGGAGGGGGTTCGATCACAGCCATACAGTTAAAATGATGAGTAGTGTGATCTGATTTTACATCAATCGAATGGCACACAGAATATACCGTGAGGGGCCTCAATGGGATAATTCGTGTGTGCCATTGACGATATCAATCCCAGTACAATGATCAACCCGCGACATCTGGGAGTATTTCCTGAAGGATTTTTTTTGGTTTCTCATCTAAGATGTTGCCTGGAGAGAAGTTTAGTAGGTTTATTATAGAGGCACTGGTTCATCTGCCGAACCTAAACTCAGAACAAGTCAACAAGAACAATTCCATATTATCAATCAAGTACTAGCTAAATTATTAGGCGTTCAATCATGCAGTTTATTAGGGCTAGAAGCACACAAGAGCAATAAAGCTTGTCTTGATCTGCGGAGTGCCGGGGGCTGGCGCCCTGAAAATCCTTATCCAGCTCGCTTCGCTCGAGCTATGGGTAATGTGAAATGGAAAGGACAATAAGAAATAATTTTATGTATTGGATCAAGTGCCTGGCATGGTCTTCGTGACTTATTCCGGGTTTAACTCCGAGTTAATGCGCTTGGCGACTCTATAATAGGCTGATTAAATGCCAAATGTGTTTTTCTCCTATTCGACGAGGCCTCGAAAAGCCACGGGGATGCAAGGGGCTGGTCCCCTGCAAATCCTACGCCCCAAAATAGCTTCTGGTGGCACAACTCGATGAAACAGGTGTGGCCCCAACCTCGCCAAAGTTGGCCCCTAGCAAATATACTAAGTGTTGTTCTTTTTAAAAAAGACCAAAGTCACTGGCTCTGCGAGGCTTCAACTCATTGAAATACACCTGGTCTCAACTTCGGCGAAGCTATCGCAGGCAACTCACCAAGTGTGTTTTTTTTTAAAAAGAACCAAAAAAGTGGCACTGCGAGGCCTCAACTCGTTGAAAACACCAGAACTAACTCAACCTCGATGAACCTATCGCAGGCCAATCACGGAGTGTTCATTGGCTCTGAAAGGCACCAACTCGTTCTGTCCTCAACCTCAGCTATGCTATCCCAGGAATCGCAGGCAAATAATTGATGTTGTTCTTATCGAAAAGAACCAAAAAACAGTGACCCTGCGAGCTTCACCTCATTGAAAATAAACTCGACCCCAACCTCGGCGAAGCCGACCTGGGGGGTCTGGGGGTGGGCCCCCAGAAAACCACCAAGTGTCGTTTGTTGAAGACCCGTATCTCGACGAAGCCGATCCAGCAGGTCTGGGGCTAGCCCAGATATACTTCAAGGCAATTGCAACTTCAGATCCTCACTCAAATATACAAACGTTTCATACTGCTCATTTCCACTTCATGTGCCTTTATAGCTTATTTTATCCGCTCAGCATCTTAGCATTAGTGACTCAGCTCTACCTGAAGTCCTAAGAGACTTTGAGTTGCTTTCAACACTATGCTATCAGATTATTTGAATTGGTGTGGCTCGAGGAAAGTTCATCGAGTGTTGGACTAACCTACCGAGGTAAGGATTCCAAAGTGAGCTCTTCGAGTGAGCTAAAGGTCAGCCTTGATAGACTTCGCCAATCAGTCGAGGATGATGTGCAATAAAAGTGGCAATCCGAAGTTCTAAGACACTTTATTTTGGTTTGATTCTATCGTTCTTTCTGGAGATTGCTTAATTTTCAATCGGTTGGGCTCTCGTCAAGATCACAGTAGTGCTTTTTTGACCCATATATCTGCAACCCATTCTACCATGTATGCGCTATCCTGGATCCAAGCAGTTTCTTGGTGTTTCTAATAGTGTTTCTGTTTCACGCACACTTGTTTTCTATACCAGAATAACTCAAACCTCCGCCTTAGCGAATTTCTTACACTAGAAACTCGGTATCGGACTTTCCTGGTCTATATATAGTCACCATCATGAACACTTGTCGACCGCGTAGGCCACCTGAATCAAGCTAAGCCATAAATCCAGCCAGTGATTCAGTTATTCGAATCTTAGCGATATAGAAAAATTTCAATTCTCAACCATCATGCAATTAATACAAACTTATCTTTAAGCATCTCGAGCTGGAAATTAGCACCAACTTCCTGAAAACCTAACCCAAGTGCGGTTCTTATTGGGGGCATGCCCCCGGACCCCCAAGGCTCGCTTCGCTCGAGGCTCACAAAAGGCAGGGCTGGATGCATTCTCCATCTAAATAACTCCCCCCCCAACTACCACATAGCTCTAGCTGGCTGACGTACCTCCCTAGCCAACCAATTACGCAGGTACCCGCTTACACGCATGAGCGCGCCCCCACGCACTTCCATATATACAAACGTTAACGTACTAGCTATAACTCTAGATCTTTTAGCTAAAACCTGCGACCATATATATATCAGATACTCAAGATACCCACGCGAGCCTAGTTAATCAACACAGCCAGCCAAACAATGTCCTCTAAAAAATTAACATACCCCTCTCCTGTCCTTTACGTCACATACACACACACATACAATTTCCCTATATCACCGTTGCCAGACACACATTAATCTTCCGTCTAGTTCTGAAACCTGGCATGATATTTACCTACATACCCTCAACCCCCAACTCTTAAACCTTCCAGGTTTGTTCCCACCCTAACCCTTCCATCTCGACTCAGAAAACCATCCCTCAAGACAGCCCCTTTTCAACCAAAAAAAAAAAAAAAAAAAAAAAAAAAAAAAAAAAAAAAAAAAAAAAAAAAAAAAAAAAAAAAAAAAAAAAAAAAAAAAAAAAAAAAAAAAAAAAAAGCCAACCATACTCATTCCCTTAATCTCAATCACCACTTACATAATCACCAATCTTCACCTTACGTAATCAAATGCACTCAGAGACATTTTAAACCACCCACTTACCTACTTCTCCAAACCACAACACCGCCCTTTACTGACTTTCTCGGAACACTACTTAACCCATCACCCCCCATCAAGCCCTCTACTTCACAGAAAGTGGCAGTTTTTTTGGGACAAGTCCCCTGTTTCCTAATAACACCAACCAAACTAACCGCCAGATAAGTTCTTTTTTGGGGGCAAGCCCCCAAACCCCCCTGGTTCCGCTTCGCGGAAGGCTTTGGGCTAGAATAACCGTCCGCGAACCGGAACAACGCTTTTTGCTTCTTTTCCTGGGAAAAGAAGACTACCATCAACCAAATTAACAACCGAGTAGGTTGTTTTTTGGGGGCAAGCCCCCAAACCCCCCTGGTTCCGCTTCGCGGAAGATTATTCTAGCCCAAAGCCTTCCGCGAAGCGGAAAAACACCTTTTTTGCTTCTTTTTCTGCATAAGAAGATACCATCAACCCAACTAAATACTGAGTAGGCTGTTTCTTGGGGGCAAGCCCCCAAACCCCCCTGGTTCCGCTTCGCGGAAGGCTTTGGGCTAGAATGACCTTCCGCGAAGCGGAACAACGCTTCTTGCTTCTTTTTCTGGAAAAAGAAGACTACCATCAACCCAATGAACAACCGAGCAGGTTATTTGTGGAAGGGTTTGGGCGAGAACGACCTTCCGCGAAGCGGAACAACGCTTTTTGCTTCTTTTTCTGGAAAAAGAAGGATACCACCAACCCAAAGCCCTCCGCGAAGCGGAGCCACGGGGGTCTGGGGGCGTGCCCCCAGAATACTATACCATAGTTGAAGGAGATGTTTTACGCGCGCGGGAGCCAAAAATAAAACCCATGTGTCGGAGGTGCATGTGGTAGGTAAATTAAAAAAGCAATTAGGGGGAGGGATGTGGTGAAAAAAGAAAACAGGGTAGCCGTGTGGTGGTGTGTGGTGTGGGAGGAGCGAAGTGCGCGAGTATTATTGGCAGAGAAGACATGTTGGTTAGGGTTTTTCCTACTCCGGGGCGTCGGCCGGTTATAATTACGTAAGCAGCGGGTGCATATATATGCATGATGGGGACCGACGCACGCGGGAGCCAGTATATATAACGGCTGCGTTGTGTTGTTGACTTGTTGTTGGACGCTGCCACATTTTCTGCACCGGGGGACGCTTTTTGTACGTGGGAGTGCCTAGACGCGAGTAATTCCTCGGGAAATAGAGTAAGATTAAGATTTGATATTATATATTTTCGCGCTGTGGGCCGGGGCTTGCTAACTCTATTGGGGCAGGAGGTGTTTGTTGTACGGAGCACCTGTGATAGAACACCACACACCGCAGCACAGCATGATGAAGGACAAGGAGCAGGGTCCGCGGGCCGTGGCGGCTGGCCGGGGGTACTGCCAGCCGCCGCCGCAGCAGCAGCCTTCTGCCGAGCTGCTTGGGCTTGGGCTTGGGCGGCGGCAGCAGCAGCAGCAGCCCATATCCCATGCCCAGCCGTCGCCGCAGTATCGCCAGAGCCACTACCAGCAGCAGGCCGATGACAGCGAGTCGCTGCTCATGGAGATGTCGCGGTTCTACATATCGCCTGTGGCTGGTGAGCCTGCTGTTCGGCCACAGCACCAGCACACGGGGTCGCTGGACTCGGCATTTTCGCAGCAGCAGCAGCCGCAGCACATGTCGCCAGGTGCATATGGCCTCTGCCAGACGTCGTCCCGGTTCTTTGACCCGGCCTACGACACCACGTCGGGGGGTGGGTTGCAGGGGGGGTCCATTACACCGCCACCGCCACCGCCACCGCCACAGCAGCAGCAGCAAACCCAGCCGCAGCCGCAGGGTAACTTTCTGCAGGTGGACACGACCGACGACAAGTTTCCGATTCTCGTGCGGCGGCCGTCAAACGCAGCAGTCGAGTTTATGGACGCTATGCCGGTCAATTGGACAGCCAGCACATCCACAGCCACCACTATGAACAGTAGTAGTAATAGCAGCAACAGCAGCCACTCGCGTCGGGCACAGTCGACATCGGGCATCAGCATGTTCTCATTACCGCCTACTCCAAATGCAGGCTTCCCCCAGCGACTCTCGTTCACGTCCGAGACTCGTCCGACGGCGCCACAGCTTCTCAGTGGACCTGCCAACTCGTACTTTACTCATCAGCCCGGTGGGGGTGGCGGGGGGTCTAATCCAATCACTCCGGGCACGGTCCGCGGTCCGACGACTGCCGCTACTGCAGATTCGTCGCCACTTCTAGAGCCTCAGTTCCTCAGCTCGCCACCCTTCCCCGGCCACCAGCACCGCCACTCGGCCGACTTCCAGTCCCTCCCTCACACGCCCCTTCCAACCACCACCAACGTTGCACCGCCACAAAACACTACTACTACTACAACATCGTCATCCTCGTCGTCATCGACAAGCTCATCGACAACGTCGTCGCCGCCGAGCACGAGCACGACAAATCCTCCGCAGACAACACAGTCGCCACGGCAGAACCGACGTCAGTCGTCGGCGTCGTCGTCGTCGACCCGTCGTAGCAACACGGGTGGTGGCGCAGAAACAGACCGGTTCGCCAATACCAGCCTGGAAAACATGGTGACGGAGATTTACACACTATGCAAGGACCAGCACGGGTGTCGGTTCCTGCAAAAGAAGCTGGAGGAAAAGAACCCGCGCTACACGCAAATCATCTTCAACCAAACCTACCCGCACGTGGTGGAGCTCATGACTGACCCGTTTGGTAACTACCTGTGCCAACGGCTTTTGGAGCACGCCACCGACGAGCAACGCACTGCCCTGGTCAAGATGGCCAGCCCGGAGCTGGTCAAGATTGCCCTCAACCAGCACGGCACGCGTGCACTCCAAAAGATGATTGAGTACATCTCCAATGACCGTCAGGTCCAAATGATTGTGCTATCTCTACAAACCAACGTGGTGCGGCTCATCAAGGACCTCAATGGTAACCACGTGATCCAAAAGTGTCTCAATCATTTGTCGGCAGCCGGCACACAATTCATCTTTGACGCGGTGTGCGACAACTGCGTGGCAGTAGGCACACACCGCCACGGCTGCTGTGTGCTGCAACGGTGCATCGACCACGCGTCAGACGACCAAAAGCGCCAGCTGGTGGACGAAATCACCAAACACGCCCTCACGCTCGTCCAGGACCCCTTCGGCAACTACGTGACGCAGTACGTGCTCGACCTCGGCCGCCCAGACTACGCGGAGCCCCTCATCAAGCGCTTCCGCGGAAAAATATGTACTCTATCCATGCAGAAGTTCAGCTCCAACGTGATTGAAAAGTGTCTGCGAATTGCATGCGACGACACCACCAAAACGCTCATCCAGGAGCTCGTCGAATCCGCCAGCCTGGAATCCCTCCTCAAAGACAACTACGCAAATTATGTCATCCAAACCGCCCTCGACTACGCAGACCCAACCACCCGTCAGTCCCTGGTCGAAAACATCCGGCCAATCATACCCTCCATCCGCTCTACCCCCTATGGACGACGGATCCAATCAAAGCTCTCCTCTCCAAACCACGCATAACTTCCAAAATTATCCTTCCAGAACACACTTGTCAACACACACACACCCCGGAACAACATTTCTGCACCAAAAAAACCACGCTAAAATCATATTTATTTGTTGCATTGTATCTATTTGTGTATATTTTATTAAAGCCATTCGTTGTATTTTTATCAATATAAATCATCCTCATAAAACTTCTTCTCTCAACCTCTTTTACCCTCACTAGACCAAGAATAAACAAACAGTCCGTTTTCTGGGGGCACGCCCCCAGACCCCCTGGGTCCGCTTCGCGGAGATTTGGGTGTCTAGACCAGGAATAAACACACTGTCTGTTTTCTGGGGGCATGCCCCAGACTCCCTGGGTCCGCTTCGCGGAGGTTTGGGTATCTGGATTAGGGATTAATAAACAGGTTGTTTTCTGAGGGATGGGTTCTCCCTGCTTAGAGGAGATTTGGTATAAACCGATATTGAAATTAAAGGAAGGAAATTGGTTCGACATCGTAATATTAAAGTTTAATTGGGTGGTATTCGATCTTTTCGATATCATTACAAGCAAAGCGTTCAATTGTGATTGCAGGAGCATTTTGAATTAGCTGAAGCCTTGCAGAGCTAATTATATTCTAGAAAAGAACAACAGTTCAAGTTAGTAGTAGAGTGGTATATTTAACCCAGATATTTGCATTTTTCGAAACTCAGTGCAGTGGGATTTGGGACCTGGGGGCATGCCTTCAAAAAAAAAAAAAAAAGGCTGAAGAGTTTAGTTTGTATTAGCTGAAGCCTCGCAGAGCCAACGCTTTTGGTTCTTTTCTGGAAAAGAACAACACTTCAAGTTAATGGAGATTGGGTTTATTCAACGCAGAGGTTTCCATTTCCTAAAAACTCCGCGAAGCAGACCCAGGGGTTCTGGGGGCATGCCACTGTACGTGGGCAAGGGTTGGGATTAGTTTGTATTAGTTAAAGCCTCGCAGAGCTAACGCTTTTGTTTCTTTTCTAGAAAAGAATGGTTTATTTATCTCAGAAATTTGCATTTCCCAAAACTCCGCGAAGCGGACCCAGGGGGTCTGGGGGTGTGCCCCCAGAAAACCAGTTTAAGTGTTTAATTTGTACTAGTTAAAGCCCTGTAGGGAGCTAACTATTGAGGTTCTTTCTTAGAAAACAATAGTTTATTTAACCCAGAAATTTGCATTTCCCAAAACTCCGCGAAGCGGACCCAGGGGGCCTGGGGGCGTGCCCCCAGAAAACCAGTTAAGAGAGTTTAGCTTGTATTAGTTGAAGCCTTGCAGAGTTAACAATATTACAAGTTAATGAGTTCCGATTTGGAATGAAGCGGGCCAACGGGGGTCG